>PVKP010010578.1:17686-64354 GCA_004027715.1 Plecturocebus donacophilus
TTTTTTTTTACAAAACTTTCACAAGCTATTTTTGTGAATAATCCCTGACTTTGATCACATGGTAAGAACAAAACTTAAAAAAAAAACTGCCAATAAATGCACAGTGACAGTGGCTGTCACATGCAGATGGTATAAAAGGGTAGCACAGATACAAGCTTCACCAATATCTCTGTTCCCTTTTCTGTA
Source organism: Plecturocebus donacophilus (assembly GCA_004027715.1). Classification (NCBI taxonomy): domain Eukaryota; kingdom Metazoa; phylum Chordata; class Mammalia; order Primates; family Pitheciidae; genus Plecturocebus; species Plecturocebus donacophilus. Next base: position 17,873 of record PVKP010010578.1, read on the forward strand.
CTGAGTCCTTACCTAGACTTTATGACATAAATATGTGTGTGTGTGCATACATATATATATAGGTTTTTTCTGAGACAGGGTCTCAATCTGTTACCCAGGCTAATGTGCTGTGGTATGATCATGGCTCACTGCAGCCTTCACTTCCCAAACTCAAGTGATCCTCCCACCTGAGTCTTCTAAGTAGCATGGAATACAGGTGTGCACCACCACACTCGGCTAATTTTTGTATTTTTTGGAGGTGTTTTGCCATGTTACCCAGGGTAGTCTTGAACTCGTGGGCTCAAGCGATTCTTCCACTCTGACCTCCCAAAGTGCTGGGATTATAGGCATGAGCCACCACACCTGGCTAGAATTCATTTTAAATTCACTTTGCAGTTAGTTGTGGCCATGAAACCAAGTCCCAGCTCTTGGAATGTGGACTAATTCGATGTGTGTCTCTCTTCCTCCTGACTTTTAAATATCCCCGTTGTAAATTCCACAGTCTTTTTTTCCATCCTGTGAATAAAGAAAACTCAGTAACCCAGAAGAAGGTAAAGCCAGAGTTGCAAGGAGCCTAGATCCCTGAATAACGATGTGGAGCAGAGTGCTACTCTGTCTGCTTGCTCTGGACACTGGTGTCACCAAAAAAGGGACTGACACTTGTTTAAGTAATGGATACCCTAATACAAGTTTAATTTTATGTATTCTAATTCAAAGGTCCGAGTAGGCTTTCACCTCAAAATAATTTTAGTAGAAATATGTAAAATTCCACAATAATGCATTCATTTCCCAAGTGTGATTTTTACTTTTTCAGTAGCAGCTTTTAAAATGAGAATGCTCTATGAAGGATGAATACATAAATCATTAAAATTTTAATGTGAATGCATTTAACAAATCCATGCTTGACAAGAGAAATGAGATGATAACATGTGTGAGAGAAGGAAGGATGAAAGTGAGACAAAAATTGAGGAGATGTTAATTTATTTTGCAAATGTTTGTTGAGATCTACTATATGGCATGTACTATGCCAGGCTTGAAATACAAAGAGTACTAAGCCTCAATCCCTATGGTGTTTATATTTCAGAAGTGAAGTGGATCTTACATTAAATGTGTGGCTATAAAGGGATCATGTTTCTTTATCCCTCACAAATCTGTTGTTAAATCAGTGTGTCTTCATTCATACTATAGTAGAATCCAGGAACTATGCCATGGCCTGAGGCTTTTCCTATAGTGTTTTAGTTAATCTTCTCAAGGACGCTATGACAAGATATTATTAACCCCATTTAACGCTGTTTCCAGCTCTCAGTTTAATTATCTGGAAAATTGATCTAATCCCTACGTTAGATCATCTTCTATTATTAATAACCCACTGTGGCATGTGTCTCATCTTCTTAGGACCTTATTGTGATTATACATTTGTGAATTATTCACCTTACTTTTACCTTCCTCATTATATTGCAAGTTCCATGAGGACAGGAACTGTGACTGCTTTTGCGCCTTTATAATCTACCCTATAGAGAGCACCATTGATTTACCGTCAGTATTTGTTTAATAGATAAATAAATATGTAACTGAGTTTTCCAATAAAAATTTGGTTCCATGAGGTAAGCTTGTGCTTTATGGTACTTTCCTGTTCTGCAGACACTGTCTACCCACTCACACCATGGCCTGGACCACCCAGATATCAGGAGGCTCAGTAGAGAAACCCACACAGGGCCGATCACACTTCCCCTCACCTGCTCATTCTTTAGCCACCATGTGTCTCTTGTAGACAAGTCAGGTTTTAGAGAAGGTCTGGAGTCACAGGGTGCCTTTCTAACAGCAACAACTCAGATTTGAAAAGTCACTCCATCATCATTCTTAATTTTTCAGAGGCTGCCTTTTCCCTTAAATGCTAACCTTTTAAAAAGTCTCCCCACCTCTTCGCCGCACATTCCCTTCCTTTCTTGTGTATTTATTTGGCATATCAACCTACCTATTTCTTTTCCTTCATTCTCTTTTCTTTTCCTTTTCCTTGTCTTTCAACAGAGTTTTGCTCTGGTTGCCCAGGCTGGGGTGCAATGGTGCGATCTCGGCTCACTGCAGCCTCTGCGTTCCAGGTTCCAGTGATTCTCCTGCCTCAGCCTCCTAAGTAGCTGGGATTACAGGCACTTGCCATCATGCCCTGCTAATTTTGTTTCTTTGTATTTTTAGTAGAGATGGAGTTTCACTGTGTTGGCCAGGCTGGTCTTGAACTCCTGGCAATTTACCTATTTCTTTATCGCCTCATTACTTTCCATTCCCAGTCCCTGAGGCCTCTGGGAATTGCCTTCTACTTCCCAGAGAAGTACTTTGCTAAGCCAAGGCAATTTCCTACCCAGAGGGCTCTGGGACTGTTAATATTTTTATTTCTTCCTCTAACACATGCACTGTCTGTTGGTTCTCCCCTCAGAGCCATTGGAGGGCTCACTACTGGTACCTACACTGCCTTAGTGTTCTCAGACAGTTCAGAGCCATCTGTGTTAGAATCACTTGAGGGTCTTACTAATGCAGATTCTGGGCTCTTGCATTTCTGCTGAATCCAAATCTCTGAGAATGAGAATTATCCTGGACTCCGTTTATATCAAGCCAGCCCTCCAATGATTGTTATACATAATGAAGTTTGATTGAAAAAAAAAACCAAAAAACAAAAACTGACTTTGGAGAGACCTATCTTTCTCTTCCTCTCTTCCTCACTCCACTAAATCTGACTGCAGTGAGCCCCTTCCTCATATTTACCCTCTTGGTTTTAATCCTTTTTTCTTGACCTTTTAAACTTTCCAAATTAACAGCTTATTATCTTGCTCTCTCTGTAGTCTTCTAAAAATTTAACTCCATTTCAAATGTTTTCTTTCTACGAACAACTAAACGTGAAACTTCATCCTCTTAAGAACGGAAATCATCTTCCTGACATCTGCCAATCACTTCTTTCTCTTTCCTCTCACAGGTGAGCTTCTCAAGAGAAGTGTCTGTGCTCACTGTTTTTCTTTATTGCACATCTTAGTCCTTTCTCAACCTATGATAGTTTGGTTTTCCACTGTTAATTTTCCACTCTTAACACCGCCCTGAAAGAACTCTCACCCATGTCTGCAATACAAATGTATTTTTCATTTCAAGCTTGAATTAGTCCTTTAGCTTCTTGGCATCTATGACGTCTACCCTTGCCTACTTGTAGGTCTATTATTCCAGTCATATTGTCTCTGATTTTTTTAATGATTGTTCTCTTATCAGGGCCTAACATGTTGGACTTATTCAAGCTCAGTACAGATCTCTTTGCATTTTCACTGTGACTGAAGTTGGTTTTCCCAGAGTTGGCATGTGGTCTGCCATTTAAGAAGCACTCTTGGGCCTTCACCTGTGGAAGGGAGGAAAGGGAGGCATGATGGAGTAAAGGAAGAAATTGAGCTGTGATAAGGGCCCAGCCACAGCCTCAGCCAACCATGTGAGAATCTCTGGTGCTAGGATGGCCGTGATGCCCTGACCTTTATAGTCCACCATTTATGAGTCATTGACCAAAGAGCAACCTGAAAATAGGCATAACCATGGACAAGGCAGTCTTTGTAAAAAAGAAAGAATGTTCCTGAAGTAGCTATAACTGAAGGCCTTTGGTCAGTGGCACTCCCTGTAGCAGGGGCAAAGAGTTTCTCACTCATGGGCGTCTAGGTGGCTCATGGGAGCATCTCTACAGACTCTATGTTATGTCCATCGGCAGAACTCATCCACAATTATCATGTTGTTGACTTCTCTGAGATGCATCTCCATATTCCCAACTGTCCACCAAGCACCTACAATTCAGTGAACCCGCAGCACCCCCAACACAGCACATACAACCTAGACTCAGCTTTCATTCATTTTTCTCACCAAGCATCACTAACCCTGCTTTTCTTTCCCTTTCTTAAAAGATGACACTGTTACCTAGTTAATCCCACGAATTGTCATTTTCTCATCCTTCCTCTTTTTTAAGTCCCCATATCTAAACTCAGCTTCCCCCTTTATCCGACCTGCTTTACTTTCCTCCCTTCCACAGATGAGAGCCTGAAGTGCTTCTTTAAAATAACTCACTAGCTGACAACTTTATCTCCCAAACCTTTTGATCCCTTCTAACTCTCAAGTTCAGGCTTCCATTATTTCTCTGGGTTAATAATGTAGCTATTCTTTTTTGGGGGATGGAGAGGGGGACAGAATCTTGCTCCATGGCATAGCTTGGAGAACAGTGGTACCATCTTGGCTCACTGTGACCTCTACCTCCCAGGTTCAAGTGATTCTCTTGCCTCAGCCTCCCAAGTAGCTGGGATTACAGGTATATGCCACCATGCCCGGCCTAATATTTGCTTTTTTTTTTTTTTAAGTAGAGATGGGGTTTTACTGTGTTGGCCAGGCTGGTCTCAAACTCCTGACCTGAAGTGATCCACCTGCTTCAGCCTCCCAAAGTGAGACAGGATTACAGGAATGAGTCACCATGCCCAGCCAGTGTAATTATTCTGTTTTCATGATTCTTGCTTATTTTCAGTCTTTCCCTAATAACAAATTCATGATAATCTTTTTGTAACTTATATTGATCAAATCAATGCCTTGCTTAAAACCCTGAGATAATTTATTATTGTTATTATTTTGTAGAGATTAGGTCTTGCTGTGTTGCCCTGGCTGGTTTTGAATTCCTGACCTCAAGCAATCCTCCAGCTTTGGCAATTTTCTTACATATTTTAAAGGTAAAGGCCACTGTCCTCAGCATAAACCACCACATCCTTGCCTGTCTCACCAGCATAACCTTATATTCTGGTTTCAGCCATATCCACCTTGTTTGTGTTGTGGCAATGTGCCATACTTCTAAACACAGGCCTTGGGGACAAGATGTTCTCTGTACTTGAACAACTCTCTCACTCATCCTTCCTACCATGACCTTTGTCCAGATAATTCCTACTCAAGCTTTAGATTTTGTGTCAGTAGTAATTTCACCAAGATTTCCCTGAGTTTCTTCGATAGAGCTGGGTTATACTGTCTTATAGCACAGCTTACATTATCTTTATAAGAATCCTTACTTTCAAATATCCCCTGGTTTATGTGATGATTAATGGCCATTTTGCATTAGACTGCAATTTCCACAGAAGGAGGGACTCTGTTTGGTCTCACAGTTTCATCTTAATGCCTAATATCTTGAAAGAACACGGTTCAAACAACTCCTAATATCAAAAGGTAAACCAGACAGTTTCTGAGATAGGAATTCTGCATGGGTGGTTTTTCTATAATCGGCTGGCAGATGGGGGATACTAACAGTTATCAAGATATTTGAAAACCTATTGCTAGTTTGCAGGGCTACATGGAGGTAGAGTGTAGGCGAGGAACGATCACAAAGAAGTTAGAAAATGTAAAGCTCCTTACAGAAGCTGGGCACTAAACAGTGTGTGTGGGTGTGAAGAGAAGCAAATTACCCACGATGCCTCAGAATCTAATAATTTCATATAAAATAAGCTTTAAGGCAGTGAAAAGTTTCAGGCTATAATTTTTAAGTTAATATTGTTCACTTAGGGAAAGCACCTTTTTTTTTTTTAGATCTGCCATGATCCTAATTCTGATGTCTTTAATCACTCTGAGATACTTTGAGGTGAATAGAAATACTGTGCCATTTCAGTAGCTGAAGATAGATGTAATAATGTATAATAAAAATAAGAGGTAGACTGACATAACTAAAGTTAGTAAAAGTGACTTTCTGTTCTTAGCATAGAAGCAAACTGGTATAGAACCGATCTCCTTCTGTAAACAACCTAAAACTGGAGTAACTACTAAAAAAAAGTCTGGCTTTAGACATGGGACCACAGACAGCACATGATTATGATTCCTGCAATGAAGGAAATCAAGAAAACAAATGAGGTGAACTCATCACAAAGCCTTCTGCATGGAGATGATTCCTGGACCATGGCTCAGAGCGACATGCCTCCAGCAGAGTCTATCGAAACTCACTGAGTTAAAAAGACAAAGATCAAAGTTTAGGGAAGCCAAAGTGACTCTAATTTCTGGAAAAAACACCAAAAATAAGAGAGGGAGACATAGAAAGGACTATAGGAATATGGATAAGGGTCCTCAGTCTTTGGGTGAAGACTCTGCACATGTGTAGAGTAAAACCCCAAGAGGCCAGACCAAAGTCGTGTCTGAAGAAAAAGCAATTCCTGGAAAGCTGTCAAATGAAAAACTTCCAGAGCCCACACCAGGTTAGGAAATGCTCAAGTTCCTCTAGCCAAAGTTCAAAGAACTCATTAAATATGCAGGACCTTGAGTAGAGAGCACAGAATTGTGAGAATCAAAGCGGAAATAAATTAACCCTAGGAAGAAGAAAACACCCTTCTCCTGGCTTTGCATATCAAGTTCTTTTGCTTTTGGACTCCAGGATTTACACCAGCAAAAGAACTTGATGTGCAAGACCAGGAGAAGAAGTGTGTGCTGGCTGAGAGTGAGAGAGGGAATGAGAGAATTTGCCTTGTTCTATTGGAGGCTTCAGCCAGGTAGATGGTGGCCACCCACATTGGGTGAGGGTGGATCTTCCTTATTCAGTTCACTGATTCGAGTCTTCCAGAAACTCTTTCATGCACATATCCAGAAATAATACTTTCGCAGTGATCTGGGTATTCCTTAGTCCAGTCAAGTTGATGTGTGAAATTAATGATCACAGAATGTAAATTTAATTTATATTGAAATAACATTACCTACCTGTTTGATTTTTGATGAGAAGTCTATGTCCATTTGAATTCATTTCCAGGTGCGTATAATGTGTTCTTTTTCTCTGTTTTTTATTTTTGACACTTTTGACTACGATGTGCTTAGGCATGTTTTCTTTGTATTTATTCAGTTTGGGCTGTGCTGACCTCAAATTTATAAATCTGTAAACTTGTGGCTTTTACCAAGTACATTACTGCCCCATTCTCTGTCTTCTCTTGGACATCAGAACTCTCCCTAGGTGGGCTAAACCTTGAGAGCAGGCCTTCCTTATGTAGAACTTTCTTGGCATATTTTGAAATTATTACTTTTTCTCCTTCTCTTCTGGAACCAAGAAGATATCTTTCAGCTCTTCACTGTGAAAATCTGGTAGGGTTCCTGGATGTGAAACCCATAAAAAATGGAAGGTCCTCTTAAGACTGTAGCTCCACAGGCATTTCTAACTCTCATAGTCTTTCACATTCAGCCTCCAGCAATTTGCAAAAATTTAGTTTCAGTGTTCCTACCAGTTTACCAGTGGCTTCTGCTCAGGGAAAGCTGATTTTTCCAGTGATTCTATTCACTCATATCTACTGATTTCAGGGTGGCAGTTTTCTCTGTGATCTCAAGTCTTTGATCAGGCCAGCAACTTTCAGTTTGTTCATCTTCTTTTCTTGTCAGGATGAGAGTGCTGACCTCCAAAACCTTTTGCATGTCAGAAACTTACCCTGTTTTTTTTTTTCCTACTAAACAGATTCCATTTTGTGCTCTTTCTACTATTCTTAAAAAGAAAAAAAAAAAAACACTTGATTTGGAGTATAAAAAGGTGTGTAATAGGAAGTTTAAGTAAAAAAATTATCTAAATCCATTAATAGGACAGTTTTAAAATAAATTATAGATTATTAATATGGAGGGTATTCGGTTTCTCTAGAAGGACAGAACTAGTAGGATAGATGTGTGTATAAAGGTTAGTTTATTAGGGAGTATTATGTGATCACAAGGTGAGGTTCTGCAATAGGCTGTCTGCAAGCTGAGGAGCAAGGAAGCCAGTCTGAGTTCAAAATCTAAAAAACAGGGAAGCTGCCAGTGCAGCCTTCAGTGTGCAATCGAAGGTCCAAGAGTCCCAAAGCTGAAGAATTTGGAGTCCGCTGTTGGAGGGCAGGAAGCATCCTGCATGAGAGAAAGATGTAGGTCAGGAGACTAAGCCAGTCTAGTCCTTTCAAGTTCTTCTGCCTGCTTATACCCAAGCTACACTGGAAGCTGATTAGATGGTGCCCACCTAGATTAAGGGTGGATCTGCCTCTCCCAATCCGCTGACTCAAATGCTAATCTCCTTTAGCAATGCCCTCACAGACACATCCAGGAACAATACTACAATCCAATCAAGTTGACACTCGGTATTAACCATCACACAGAGTAAAACCACGAAGCTGTGAAAAGACAAGAGATAGATTTATAGATGCACATAAGGAAAGATCACAAGGTACCTACGTAGAAAGAATGAGACCCAGTAGTATCATTGGCTCATATCTGTGTATTGTAAAGGGGAATATGTGCACAAGTCATTGTAACTAAATGAAGCTTGAAAATATCAATAAAAGAAAACAGGAAGGTGGTTTCTGTTTAGTAGAGAACTGAGGGACTGAGAATTTAAAGTTGGAAGGGGGAATTTAAAGCTGCTCTTCATGGTGTGCTCTTCAGGTCGTTTTATTTTTACATATTCCTTGAAAATACACAATTAATAAAAAGCTTTGCAAAACCCAACTTGTCTAAATTAACTCTTTTATACAGTATGCCCATTTGGTTTATGAAACTTGAGCCACTGCCTATTTCTCCTCTTGAGAGATAAAATAATGAAATCTTTGTTGAAATCAGAGAGCATCTGTAAAGTGATCAGAGAGAGCATGACAAGTGTTAGCAAATGAGAGAACATGACAAGTGTTAGCAAATAAGAGAACAGAGAAAACAGTGAGATATTCAAACATCGACATTGAGAGATTTTAAACCTTTCTGTTTCCATTTTGCAGCTATAGAAGAGTAAATCTTGCCAGCAACAAAGCACTATCGATTATAGCAGCTGCAAATAAAAGGTGCCTTGTAGAGAGTAGGTGTAAAGTGACAATTAGAATTCATCTGAAGTTCTTGTCTTCCAGTGGGTGTTTGCTTATTAGTCAGAGGTACATTGTAGTTATGAGTTCTCATTGCTTGATTGCAGCAGTAGTTTATCCCTTGTATTTTGAAAAAAAAAATGCTCCTGGAACATTGTTCTTCATTGACATATTTGATGATCACAGGTATTATTGTATTCTTGTTTTCAAAATACATTTATAGTAACAGTATCAAAGATCTAGGACAGTCCTAAGAAATATCCTAAATCATACAATAGTCAGAAAATCTGCAATGTTGTGACCAACTGGATCTAAGTCTCTCCATATACAACCCTCCTAAACATAAAAAGTACAGAGAAACAAAAAACATAAAGTACACAAGGAGCATAAAAAAATCCACACATCTTATGATTTCCACATTATGTTAGTAGGAGGCAGAAAATACTATGAAGTTCAAATGATATCTGAGAAAAATAAACCCCATCTCTCATCAGAGCTACAGTGGCCCCTCAAGCTTGTGGGTATAGAAAGAAAGAAATGGAAGGCGCAAGAGATTCTATCAAAAGAAGGAGAGAATAAATAACTCAGATGAAACACAAATTCATCCCCAGAAGGAGAAGTTTCAACACTGAATGTTAAAATACCTGTATCAGTAAAAACACTGACCTCTAAAGATGTTCGTGTCCTAAGCACCAAATATCCATTACTGTGCGTGATGAGAGGGACTTTGCAGATGTGATGAAAAGTGAGGGACTTGGGTGGAGAGATTATATTGGAGTATCTGGGTGAGCCCAATGTAATCATGAGTCCTTTAAAAGTAAGGAAACTTTCTGCAGTGAGAGAGAGGTATGAGGGCAGAAGAAGGGAAAGAGAGATGCCATATTGCTGGCTTTTCAAATGGAGGGAAAGGAATGCAGGAGTCACAGGACACAGGGAGCTGTAGTAGCTGGAAAACCCAATGACACACATTGTCCCCTTAGCCGCCAGAGGAAACACAGCCTCACTGACATCGTGATTTTAGCCCAGTGAAGCCTGATTCTTGACTTCTGACCTCTAGAAATATGACAACCGAATGAAGACTGTTGCTGAGGACGGGAGAAAGTAGGCACTGACATGTATTGCCAGTGGGAATGTTAACCGGTCCAACCATTATGGAAGGGAATATTTAAGAAACCTACATAGTCATTTACATTTTGACCAAGAAATACTGTTTCTAGGAGTTTATTCTAAAGGCATATCTCCCACACTAGAAAAATACATTTGTACAAAGATGTTTATTGTATTACTTTTTTGTAATTTAATATGCTGGAACATTCTGAATGGCCATACATGAAAGATTAATTGAGCAGAGTATGGTGTGTGCGTTTATCAGAATGTTCTGGAGCTGCTATGAAAGGGTGATGAAGATCTCTATGAGCATATATAGCGTGATTTGCAGGACACAAAGTGTAAAAGAGTGTTTATAGCACGCTAACTCTGGGTTAAAAAAAAGGAAATATAAAATAATACATGTGTTCATTTATTTTTGCAAAATGGATTGTAGGAAATGCAAACTAAAAAATAATGAGATTGACAACCTACAGGGATTGTCAGATGGGAGCAAGGTGGAAAAGGTAGCATGGGGATGATACTTTTCTAGGTTCAATTATCCCTTCATATCCATGGGGGATTGGTTCCAGGAGCCCTGCAAATACCAAAATCTGCAGATGCTCAAGTCTGTTGTATGAAATGGCTAGTATTTGCATATAGCCTATACACATCTTCCCATATACTTTAAATCATCTCTAGATTACTTAAAATATCTAATACAATGTAAATAGTTGTTATAATGTATTATTATAATTTATATATTTTTTATTTTGTATTGTCATTTTTTTATCGTTTTTGAAAAATATGTTCAATCTGTAGTTGTTTGAATTTAGGGATACAGAATCTGTGGATAGGGAAGGATAGATGTACACTTTTTAGATAGTTTTGACTCTGCAGTCAAGATAATGTTGTACATGCACAAAAGAACAATAAAATATGAACCAAATAAGTTTAATGTAACTATATTTCAAATGAGTAACATTATCAAACTGAATGAAGAGAAAATTTAACCTTACTAGCTTCTGAGCATTGTATTTTGAGTCTATGACCTTAGCTTAAAGAAGAAAAGCTATATACAGATACTGAGATCTCATTGCTTCTCAGCCTTTGACAAAGATCAAGTGTAAATATTGAGATCTAGTTAGGTTATATTTGTTTTTTGCACTGGTAAGAGTTAACAATTTTAAAACTGCTTTTTGTGTATTTTATGAATGAGAAATAAGTCTGTATATTGAATATAATGTGAGCTAGTTTTCTCATTTTTGATGAAGAATGTTATAGAAAGTGGGAAGACTAAACTGAACCCTCTGTGGCTGTTGATTTGTTATTGGAGGTTTCAGTATGAGCTCATACATATGTGTATATACACACATATTATTTACATTCATAATTATATAATGTGTGTATGTATATATATGTCATGTGTATTCATATTATGTTTATGTGTATGTGTGTGCATATATACAAGTTATATATATACTTTGTATATGTATATGTGTGTTTTTATGTATATTTTAGTTACTTTTTTTCATCACCTCTTGCATTCAGTTGGAAGAAAGTAGCAAAAGCTATTTGTACATATATGATATACATATTATGTCCTTTATCTTAATTTTATATTTTTAAGCCAATATCTATATTTATATTTCCTCTTTAGGTTGTTGTAATATGAAGTATTCTCAGAGACAGGAATAAATACTTTTAAGATAAAAGAAAACCATAGATGTTATGAGTATGAGTAATTGAGAACTGGTTTCATGAATTTGTGATAATTTCTATTGTAAGGAATTAGTCTTAGTTATAATTGTCTAAGGTTTATGATTTCAAAATGAAGTTTACAACATCCAGTTCTTTATAATTTGGTGGGGAAATTAATTATATATGGTCAAATATAATTTCTCTAAGTTGTATGACTAAGAACTAAAACCTGTCAAGAAAGATAATGTCCTGCAAGGAAAGTGCATTTATAATAAACATTTATGAGAACATATTTCATGATGAGACAAAATTCAGAAATGGCTGTATGGATTCTGCTATGACTCAGCAAAATGGTGAAGAGCTTTGGGTATGGAACCAGGAGTTTGTTTGTGATTTGGTGTTTCTTATCAAGCCATTTAATCTTTTTATACCTTAAATCCAAGACAGAAATACCTGTCTCAGGTTTTTTTGTGATGATTGAATATGATAATGCATGTGAAACTGCCTGATAAATGGTAAGAGCTTCTGTAAATACTAATTGTTATGAATATGTTTATCTATTACATTTTAAATGTCAGTTTGGCAGCTTAAATCTCCACATCTCTCTCAAACATTTTACTGATTGCATAGTTAACTCACAAAAAAGTAGAACAGCTTCTCACTGCTGGGCTTGCTGATTCATTTCCTGAACATTCAAGGAGATAAAAAGACAATTGATTCTGCTTTTATTGATTTCTAAATATCTCAGAGCTTTTAATAAATAAAAATTTAGAAAAGATTAATGCATGCTTTGATGCCTAGTGAATGCCACCAAATTCTTAAATTATTAGGAACTGTTTAAGTCTCAACATTTTAAAAGTTTTAAAAACACAACTCACTTCATGTTGTTTGTAGGGACATGTATGAAGCTGGAAACCATCATTCTCAGCAAACTAACACAGGAGCAGAAAACCAAGCACCTCATGGTCTCACTCATAAGTTGAACAATTTGAACACATGGACACAGGGAGGGGAACATCACACACCGGGGCTTGTTGGGAGGTACAGGGCGAGGGGAGGTGTAACATTAGGAGAAATGCCTAATGTAGATGACAGATTGATGTGTGCAGCAAACTGTCATGGCACATGTATACCTATATAATAAACCTGCACGTTCTGCACATGTATCCCAGAACTTAAAGTATAATAATTAAAAAACAAAACAGAACAAAAAAACACGACTCAGGAGAAACAAGAGACGTTATGATATAATAAAGGTGAGTCCTTTCAGGCTTCCTAATCAATTGCAGTTTTATTCCAAGCTTGTTTTAGGAAAACAACCATTGCCTGCTGGAGATTATAACAAAGCGTTAAAAATAACTGAAAGTTGAGTCATTCTTCTGGGGGTCAATCAAAATGTTAAATTTAATTTTGAATATTTGATCATGAAAAAATGCTATGGGAATTAAGTTCTCAAATTCTAAAATATTCACATTTTCCTAGGAATGTTGTAAGCATGAATGTGTATGTGTTAGTGGGAACTTTGAGTTCCCAGAGGTAATCTGGGCCATTATCCAAAGTGACCAAGCTCTAAAAATGATACAGTGAGTCTCACTAGTCACAGGTTCTATTATTGGGCTTTTCAAAGAGTATTCAGGAATAGGTTTAAAAAAATAATATTTAGATCAGAAAGGAGTTCCTTACATATTTTAGGAGATTTTTAAACACAGTTTTGAATAATTGAACATCTTTCAAAAAGATAAGCTACCTGACAGAGATAAGAAAATTAGTTTATTGACACACAATCATTTAGAGTATTCTCCAATAATCCTTTTTATTTCTTTAAAACAGGTTTGAATGTCTTTACTTTTATTCCTAATTTTAGTAATTTGAGTTTCTTATTTTCTTGGTTAATCAAACGAAAACTTTGGACTTCTGTCATTCTTTTCAATGAACCAACTATTGGTTTCATTTTCTCTATTTTATTTTGTTTTATTTTTATTTATTTTTTATTATACTTTAAGTTCTGGGGTACATGTGCAGAATGTGCAGGTTTGTTACATAGTTATACATGTGCCATGATGGTTTGCTGAACTCATCAACCTGTCATCGACATTAGTTAGGTATTTCTTCTAATGCTATCCCTTCCTTAGCATGCCCACCCCCAACAGGTCCCAGTGTGTGGTGTTCCTCTCCCTGTGTCCTCATTGTCCAACACCCACTTATGAGTGAGAACATGCAGTGTTTGGTTTTCTGTTCTTGTGTCAGTTTGCTGAGAATGATAGTTTCCAACTTCATCCATGTCCCTACAAAGGACATGAACTCTTCCTTTTTTATGGCTGCATAGCATTCCATGGTGTATATGTGCCATGTTTTCTTTATCTAGTCTACCATTGATGAGCATTTGGGTTGGTTCCAAGTCTTTGCTATTGTAAACAGTGCCACAGTGAACATACGTGTGCATGTGTCTTTATAATAGAACAATTTATAATCCTTTGGCTATATACCCAGTGATGGGATTGCTGGGTGAAATGGTATTTCTACTTATAGATCCCTGAGGAATCACCACACTGTCTTCCACAATGGTTGAACTAATTTACACTCCCACCAACAGTGTAAAAGCATTCCTATTTCTCCACATCCTCTCCAGCATCTGTTGTCTACAGATTTTTTAATGATTACCATTCTAACTGGCATGAGATGGTATCTCAATGTGGTTTTGATTTGCATTTCTCTAATGACCAGTGATGATGAGCATTTTTTCATATATTTGTTGCCCACATAAATGTCTTCTTTTGAAAAGTGCCTGTTCTTATCCTTCGCTCACTTTTTAATGGGGTTATTTTTCTCTTATAAATTTGTTTAAGTTGTCCATAGATTCTGGATATTAGCCCTTTGTCTCATGGGTAGCTTGCAAAAATTTTTTCCCATTTCTGTTGGTTGCTGGTTCACTCTAATGATTGTTTCTCTTGCTGTACAGAAGCTCTTAAGTTTATTTAGGTCCCATTTGTCTATTTTGGCTTTTGTTGCCATTGCTTTTGCTGTTTTAGTCATGAAGTCCTTGCCTATGCCTGTGTCCTGAATGGTATTGCCTCGGTTTTCTTCTAGGGTTTTTATGGTGTTAGGTCTTATGTTTAAGTGTTTAATCTGTCTGGAGTTAATTTTAGTGTAAGGTGTCAGGAAGGGGTCCAGTTTCTGCTTTCTGCATGTGGCTAGCCAGTTTTCTCAACCCCATTTATTAAACAGGGAATCCTTTCCCCATTGCTTGTTTTTGTCAGGTTTGTCAAAGAGCAGATGGTTGTAGATGTGTGGCGTTACTTCCGAGGCCTCTGTCCTGTTCCATTGGTCTGTATCTATGTTTTGGTACCATTACCATGCTGTTTTGATTACTGTAGCCTTAGATTTTTAAATTAGCTGTTTTGTTGATCTCCTGTCTAGTCTTTATTAGTTATATCTTCTTGTTTCGCATTTAGTTTGTTCTTTTTCTTAAAGGAGGAAGTTTCAGTTGTTTATTTGAAGCCTGCATTTATTTTTAATGAAAGCATTTGCAACTATAGATTTGCAGTATTAATTTCACTGTCCCCCATGTTTTGGTATGGTTTTTTTCTTTTAGTTCATCTGAAAGTATTTTCTGATTCTGTTGTGATGATATCTTTGGCTTATGGATCTTTGAAGAGTGAATTTTTATATTTCATTATATTATGAATTTTCAAAATTTCCTCAGTTGTTTATTTTATTCCATTGTGGTGGGAGAACATATTTTGTGTGCTTTCAACATGTTTAAACTTACTGGATGTGTTTTATGGATTGACTCAGAGTGTATCTTGGAGAATATTCCAGATGCACTGGAGAAGATTGTGTATTCTGTTACCACACAGTGAAATGTTCTTTAGATTAGTTGGGTTATTGTGTTGTTACATTCTTTTATTTTCTTAATCTTCTGTCTCATCATTCTGTCCATTATTAAAAGCACGGTGTTGAGGCTTTCAACTATGATTATCAAACCGTTTATTCATTCATTTAGTCAGATTTGATTTATGTATTTTGGGCTCTTTTTTAGGTGCATATATTTTAATTATTGTTCAAAATTTTTGATGGATTGATCCTTTTATCTTTATGTAATGTCCTTCCTTGCCTCTGATAAAACTTTTGCCCTAAAGTCCATTTTTTTGCTCTCTTTTGATTATTGCTTACATGAGATATATTTTTAAATGTTCTATTTTTTTAACTTTCATTAATTTGTGTCTTTGAATCTAAAGTGGGTTTCTTATAGCATATAGTCTGTAGGGAACATATTTTGTTGTTTTTGTTGTTAATGATTCCTTTAACCCTTCTGCCAGTCTCTGTCTTTTAATTGAAGGGTTCAGTTTATTTACATCGGATATAATTACTGATAAGAATACACTTCTACACTTGGATATTTGTTTTCTATATGTATTGTATTTTCTTCCACATTTCCTCCATTATTGCCTCCTTTTGAGTTAAATGATGTTTCATAGTATACCATGTTTTTGAGTTAATACTAGTTGAACTGCAATAGTACACTAAAGCATTGCTGCTATAGCTTAGATCCTCTTCCCCTTTGTGCTTTTGTTTTCACAAATTATTAGTAGATCTTTTTGCACTATGTGTTCTCCAATATAGACTTGCAATGATCATTTTGTGTAGTTGTCTTTTAAATCAGATATAAACAAAGGAATTGCAAATTTAAAAATTACATTTGGCTGTGTTGCCACCAAGGGGTCTGGATCCAGACCCAAAGAGAGGGAGGGTTCTTTGAACTTGCACAAGAAAGAATTTGAGGTGAAGCTATAAAGTGTAAGTTTTTTAGAAAAGTAAAGGAATAAAGAATGGCTGCTCCACTAAAAACACTTACAGTTATTTCTGGATTATACAGTAAACAAGGGGTGGCTTATACATTAGTTTTCTGAGAAAGGGGTGGGCAATTCCCTGAACTAAGTGTTTCTTTCTTTTTTAGACCATATACAGTAACTTCCTGACTTTGTCATGGCATTGGTAAACTGTCATGGCACTGGTGGGAGTGTCTCTTAGGATGCTAATGTATTATAATTAGCATATAATGAGCAGTCAGGAGGACCAGAGGTCACTCTTCTTGCCATCTTGTTTTTGGTGGGTTTTGGCTGGCTTCATTACTGCAACCTGTTTTATCAGCAAGGTGTGTATGACCTGTATCTTTTGGCAACCTCCTATCATCCTGTGACTTAGAATACCTAAGTTACTGGGCATCCAGCCCAGCAGGTCTCAGTCTTATTTTACTTAGCCCCTATTTAAGGTGGAGTCATTCTGCTTCAAACACCTCTTACAGCTGGGCACAGTGGCTCAGAGCCTGTAATTCCAGCTCTTTGAGCAGCCAGTGTGGGAGGATTGCTTGAGCCCAGGAGTTCAAGACCAGCCTGGCCCATATAGTGAGACCTCATCTCTAAAAGAAAAAAAGTTAAAAAACATTAATACTATTTTTTTACATTTACCTCTGTATATAATTTACTGTTGTTCTTTACTTTGTATATATTTAAGTTACTATATAGTGTCCATTCATTTCACTCTGAAAGAATTTTAGAATTTCATTAAGAGCAGGTTTGGTAGTAACTCTGTATTTATTTATCTGATAATGTCTTAATTTCACCTTCATTTTTTGAAGAAAAGTTTTGCTGGATATAAAATTCTTGTTTGGTTTTTTTTTCATTTATATTTAAGCTCTTTGAATATGTAATCCCACTGCTGCTGGCCTCTGGTTTCTTATGAAAATAGACCTTAATCTTATAGAGGATCATTTCCACATGATGAGGTCCTTTTCTCTTGCTGCATTCAAGATACCCTGTTTTTATCTTTTGACACTTTGATTACTATGTGTCAGCATGGATCTCTTTGAGTTTTTTTGACTGGAAATTCTTTGAGTTTCTTGGATGTGTATTTTACTATTTTTAATTCAAATTTTGGAAGATTTGGACCATTATTGCTTCAAATTTTTTCCCCTTTTTGTTTCTCTTCTTCTGGGACTCACATATGTGGGTGTTGGTATATTTGATGGTGTCCTACAAGTCTCTTAGGCTCTCTTTATTTCCATAATATTAAAATTACATTTCTCAGAATGGATAATCTCAATTGACCTATCTTCAGTTTTTCTGATTTTTCTTAGGGTTGTCCAAGTGTGCTGTCCAAGTGTGCTCTTAATCCTCTCTAGTGACGTTTTATTTGTTGTACATTCCTACTCCAGGATTTTTCTTTAACTTTATAAGTTTTGTTTCTTTATTGGCATTTTTTTATTTGGTGAGACATTATTCTAATGCTTTCTATAGTTATTTGAAATAATTTTCTTTAAATTGTTGAATATATTTATATGATTTAAAGTAAATAATTTAAGGTATTTGTATGATAAGTTGTCTGAACTCCTTGAGTGACAGTTTCCACTGATTACTTTCTTCTTTATATATAGATCATACCTTTGTGTTTCTCTGCATTCCTGATATTTTATTGGTTCAAATAGAACTTTTTAAATATTATAAGGTGAGAACTCTGATAACCAGATTTTCCTCTTATTCAGGATTTGTTGTTGCTGCTTGTTGTAGTAGTTGTTTGCTAGCTTTTTGTTTGTTTTAGTGACTTTCAGAAACAATTCTGTTAACTTTTCATTTTTGTTATGTGTGGCCACTGAGGTCTCTTTCACTAGCTTACTGGTCAACTAATGATAGGGCAGAAATTTTCTTCAAATCCTGAAACCAAAGCATCTTCCAGTCTTACACAGAGGTACTGTGTGTGTGTGTGTGTGTGTGTGTGTGTGTGTGTGTGTGTGTGTGTGTTTTCAAGACTTAGCCAGGCAGTTTAAAACTCTGATAATGCCTTCCTGCTTTCACAGAGCATCAAGGTCAGCCATCGGTAATTGATTCAGCCCTTGCTGGGTCTTCCTTGAGCAGGCACACAGCTTTGGGCATGCATTTAGCTTTCAAGATTTCCAGAAATATGTTGGAGCTTATTAAAGCCCTTATTTTCCAACACATCTTATTTTCTAGTCTTTCCTTCAAGACTTTTGGTTAGTGTGTTTTCTTTTAAGTATCATCCGTTACCTGAGGCAGCAGTCACTAAAATATTTATTTGCCTGTAAATGTTTTCTATAAACACACTCCAGGTAGTGGCTTTAGCACTAGATGGGTTCTGAATCAGGCAAGATAAAGAGAAACCTTTTGATGTGGTCTTCCAGGAAGCCACCAGGCCAGTCAAAACATTAATGTTCAACACTCTGAAAATAAATGGCTTCTTCTCCATCTGTTACAAGTACCAGAAATTAGGAATTTTTCAATAATGCTCTGAGCTGGAAGTGAGAGATAGAATTAGGATAAATTAAAAAGCCACAAGGTCTTACCAAGATTTAACTGGTGTTTTTAAATGAGTGCTCTTGTGCATTGTTTCAAGCTTTGGTATGCTTCCATATAAAGTTGATTCTGATTTTTTTTGGTCAGATTTTTCATTGATTTTTCTGAAGGTGTGAACTTTCAGAGTCCTTACTCCATCATTTTCCTAGTATCAGCTCATTTTATTTTTTCTTAGTGTTTTAAAATATCTGTTGAGAATGCCAAATAGATTTTCTCCTCTCTCTCCTCTTTAATAACAAAAAGTAGATTATTTTAATCATTTTTTCTAAGTTATTTCAATTCATTTTTTCCTGCATATTTTGTAGTGTATTTTCTTATGTCTAATTTATTTTGCTTTGATTTCCTCTTATCCATCAATAAATAAGGCAAAGTATATTCAAATTTAGTGTCCGTCAGTGGGCAGCACCTGAAATTTTTCCCTTCATTGATTTCCCTTGTCTATACTTCCTGGCAATTTGTGTAATGTTAAATCTCATTTTCTATTATACAACTGGGCTGCAGGTTGGTATGCATGGCTCTTTAGATATTATACCACTAATATTTAGAAAGAGATCGTGTAGTTTGGAAAATCAAAATCAACTCTACCTACATACAACTTAGTTTTACTTTGGAGACTCGGTTCTTGGAATATAGCTCAGAGTTACTGAATAAAATAAGTCACAATGTAAGATACATGTGCCATATATTGAAATTGCTCTTGCTTAAAACTCTTATGTCTTTTGTTTCCTATATCTGAGCATAAATTCCCAAATTTTCAGTCAATTTGAGTCTTCAGGGTACAGTCTTAATTATCATACAGGGAGATATTATGAGTGTATTTGAAGAATAGGGGAAACAAATTTATCAGGATAAAGACAAGCCAGATGGACTTTCTTCCTGCTGTATGAGTTTGATAGGCAACCTGATGCTCATTATTCTCATGGGTTCCCAAGGGACTAGATTCAACCCCAGGTGCCCTAAAAATTCTTTCTAAATCTCTATCAGAGAGTGAGATTTTCAAATTTAATTATGAAACAGAGCTGGAATACTGGGGTAGGGGAACATAAGGGGAAAGTGTCAGGAAGTGACAGTATCCGTGATCCAGCATTGTTAAATATGGTTATAATGTATTTTTTGGCTCTATAATTCTCATACTATTGTTTATTTTCCTTTGATAAAGAGAATATTGTAACATAAATACTATCTAATAACAGGAAGAAAAACCCATGACTGTTTCAGAAGCGTGAACCCTGTTAAATGTGCTTTGTGTTGTGAATCCTAGCTTATTTTCCAGCAAATACAGGGCCAGAGCACCGTGTTTGAAGTAGATTGTGGGGACAGCCACATTTGGGCCACATTCAGCAAGAGGGGGATGAAAAGAGAGAAAGGCCTGGGGAGCCTAGTTATTGGGGTGTGGCGTGGAGTGGTGGTATCATTACAACAGCTAAGTGTTTGCTGTTTAGAATTTATTAGAAGTCCAGCTAGATAAGTAATTCTTAAAATAATCCCCAGTGATGAAAGAGCCAAAAGATATTTAAAAGAGGGATGTATAGTTTCCAACTGGGAATTATTTGTTTAGAATGCTGCACTATGAAACAAGTACTATGTCAGTAGGTGAGAGGACAGTTTCTAAGCTATTTGACAGAAAGAAGAGCTTGGAGCTAGAGGTGACCATTAAAGTTCACAACTCACTTCCCTCTTGGGATTTTTAGTGTACCTCATGCTAAATGTGTTCATCCCAATGTAGCTCAGGTCATGATCCTTTCTGTATGTAGAATATTTTTCCCCTTTTTCTTGATCAAAATTTGGTCACCTCTTCTAGAACTCAGCACTGTGTCCTCTCATGAATTATTTTCTGATGCTCTCTGTAGTGTGCTGATGCAATGATACTCCATTTACTCCATTTAACACTTCCCTGTATTCAAACCTTTGGAAAGTCCTATGTGACTATAAGCTGGCCCATGGGACATGCCTTGGCCAGTGGGACAGTAGCACGCTTGACGTAAACAGCAACTTGACAGTTACTTGTACGTTAGGGTTTGTTCTTGTGCTGTTCCTGAAACCTTTAGACTGACATGTGAATGAGACTCGGCTTGCATTCCAGGATATGAAAGACTATAGAAAGAAAAGTTCCAGTAAATCTCGGTGTCCCAGAAAAGACAGTGGTAAACCAGGCAACCCGCTGACTGTCAAGCATGAGCAAGCCCAGCTGAAATCTGTTGAGCCCAGGCCAGAAGAGCTGCCTAGCTGAGTGCAACTTAAATTGACAATATGTAAAAAATTGTGCTAACATATGGTTATTGTTTTGAGCCATGACATTTGCAGGATTGTTTGTTACACAGCAAAAAGCTAACGAATACAGCCTCGTTAGGAACTGATTACTCCATCATTTAGATTTTGCTTAAAATCATTCCTTGAGAATTAGAATATTAATCTTATTTTAATTTTATAGCTCATTCAGCTTTTGCTTCAGTTCCTTGCACTTTGATACCTAATATTTATTGTACATTGAGAAAACTGAGGCCTGGAAATAATTGCCAGTTTAACAAATCCAGACGCTGGCAGGATATGCATTTGAACCAAAGCTATCCAGCTCCAAAGTATGCACTTTTAATCCCTGCAGTATACTTCTTTGCTATACTAAATTGCACATATTGGTGTTATATAAGTACTTAATTTATAGTTGACCATTTTCTAATATTCTTCCTCTTTCAGAAAGAATTACTTTGCAGAACGACTCCTATTCTCCAGTGAAACCTTTACTCTGGGAGAGATTTGACTGAGTCATAGCTGAGTTCATTAAGTTTTAGTGCCTCAGGGATGCAGCTGAGGACTCAATGGCAAGTTTTCAGGGATGTAAACCATTGTGTGGACAATAAAATAGGGAACACTAAGGCTGTGGAAATTCATCTCCTGTGAATCTTGCCTCTTGGCTTTCTCCTAAGGAGAATGTCCTCAGTTCACTTCTAGCACTGCTCACTATCCGGGAGGACTTGTTACATAATCCCGTCCTGTTTGAGGCTTCCTGAGCTTCAGTAATCTCAGTTCCCTGTGAAGCACCAGACTCAGGAGGACTATTTTATATCAGATTTAGAAATATGGGAAGAATATTTGATAAATATTCATTGACCTTAGAAACTAAGATCATAGTTGGGGAGAGACTGATTTGGTTACTGTGACTTAGTAGTGGGGGAGTTGGGGTGTTATCTGGCAGGACACAATCCACCCCAACGATCTCGCGAAAATCTTTGAGCGTAGCATCAACAATCAGCCTTTGCCAGTGTACGATGGCTAAGTGTTTGCTTTTTAGACTTTATTAAAAGTCCAGCTAGAGAACTAATTCTTAAAATAATTTACAATATATTGTGCATTTACTTCTGGGATCTAAGTTTTGTTGTGGGCTTAGTTCAGTCCACTAGGAGGTGACATTTTGGATAATTTGCCAAATTGCCTTTGTGTGATTGTGTTTTACTTATCCACAAAATTTAAGATGTCAGACCTGAGATCCAGCCACAGTTCTGTCGATTATGGGCTGTGGGATGTTGGGAGAGCACCTTAATCACTTTCAGCTTCCATTTCTGACTTTGGAAAATGTGATAGTAAATACTTCATAGAGCTTTTGTGAGATTTTAATGATCTAGCTCATGTGAAAAAATAGGAGTCCCTGTGGCTTAAAAATAATTTGTAGCTTAAAATTTGTAGCTTTCAAAAAAAGCCATGTGAAATTCATTTTGGTTGTATTTGCAGTAAAATCTGTTGTAAAAATCTGTTGTTAAGGTCATTGCCAATTTTCAATGTCTCCTATAAAAAATTCCATTTAGATTTTACAACCAAGTTAAAAAGAACTCTGTTTCTCTGAGAAAATGGTATTTTCTCCCTCCCCCATTCCTCTCCGGTAATAAGAATATACTAATTTCCCGTGGTTCCCTTTTTGTCCTGGCTGCAGAGAAACTCAGGGTAATATTTGTACTTCATGTTTATCAGCTTGTCTGGTTAGATTATCTACTTCTCTTATATTTTCTTTGTGGCTGTCATTTAAAAATTTCGATTTCACTACCACCATTGTATAAATGTCTTATTTTAAGCCATCTTGAATGTTTTTAGACAGAGGAGCTGAACTAAGTAAAAAAATGTCACTTAGACTCTCAAGGTCTCTGTTTCCTTATCTGACAAATGCCTGCCTATTTCCAAGGCTTACAAAGATCAGGTAATGCAAATGAGTGAATTTTGGGAAAACAGACATGCTGTACAAAAGTCAGCTAAGTCCAGTCATAGCAACAAGCAGCTGCCAACATGACGTGAGTGCCTCTCAAATGTTCTTCAGCCTAGCCCTCATTTCTGAGCTCAGCACTAATTCCATAATATACTTTGAAAGGGAATTTGCACTTGGAGTGACACATACCAACACTTTGACTCATTGACTCTGAATGAAAGGGAAAATCATTTGGATTTGAATTTGGACAATAGGAATCATTTGTATCCCACTGAATCCAGCAGTGAGAGCATTAGGAAACTTAAGGAAGGCAACAGTGTTACTGGAAAGGAGTCTGGATCTGGACCTAAGAGAGGGTTGTGGATCTCGAGCAAGAAAGAATTCAGGGCGAGTTCACAGAGGAAAGTGAAAGCATGTTTATTAAGAAAGTGAAGGAATAAAAGAATTGCTACTTCATAGGAAGAACAGCCCTAAGAGCTACTGGTTGCCAACATTTATGGTTAATTCTTGGCTATATGTGAAACAAGGGGTAGATTATTCATGCCTCCTCATTTCAGACCATTTGGGGTAACTTCCTGATGTTGCCATGGCACTTTAAACTGTCATGGTGCTGGTGGAAGTGTAGCAGTGAGGATGACCAGAGGTCACTCTCAACACCATTTTGGTTTTCGCTGGTTTCTTTACTGCAAACTGTTTTATCAGCAAGGTCTTTTTGAGCTGTCTCTTATGCCAACCTCCTATCTCATTCTGTGACTTAGACTGCCTTAACTGTCTGGGAATGTAGCTCAGTAGGTCTCAGCCTCATTTACTCACCCCCTATTCAGGATGGAGTTGCTCTGGTTCAAACTCTTTTGACAATGGGACAGAAGCTTCTTCTCAAACCTGCTTTCTCAGGTAAGGCCCAGAGCTCAGTGTGAAGCAGTCTTGGAGCAGGGCCGGTCCACAGAGGGTGTTTTCCTGTGCCCCTGCTCCTCACAACCTGCTTCCCTTTCAGAGGCACTGTGGACTAGAGAGCAGTGCTTTCCACGAGAAAAACGAAAACCCTGGCTCAGAAGCTTGCTAACAATGCCCTCATGAACAACTGCAGCCTCTGAGTTTTGTTTTATTATTCCCTTTAAAATATGTACCATTTATCAGTTTTGAAATAATATATAATCACTAAGTGGGGGCAAACATATATAAAGAATAAACTCACTAGGATTCACAATTCTATCATGCAGAAATAACTACAATTATCCTGTTTCCTTCTCATTGTACATATTTATCATTTTACTATATATATATATAATTTTGTTTGCTCTTTAAAAATAAGTAGGTGTGTAACATTACATTGATTCTCAATATTTTCATTTGTTAACTGGATATGCTAATACCTATGTCAGAACCTGTCTGAGGATTCAGTGAAACCAGGGAATAGAAACAGCCTCAGGCATAGTAGGTGCTGTGTAAATGTTCACTGATTTTGAATTACATCAGTGTTTGGCCTTGAACTTAACTGCTGTGTTTCTTCAAAAGTAATTGGTCCAGAAACAGAAATATACACTGATACATATCTTGTGCTAAGGACAATTAGAATTCACTTCCTGATAAAGAAATGTGAGAGGAAAATTAAGGGTGAGAACTGTCCTAGGTCATCAAATTTTCTTAAGAGTAAACTCGGCTGTTTTGGCAACCCAAGTAAAAAAATAAACTCTTCAGATAAAGTGGCCCCATGATAAAACTAGGCATGGTTCTTCACTCTGCAAAATGAACTACTGCTAGGAAATAAGGAGAGGCCAGTGTTTGGCACAAGATATTACTGTGTTCCGTTCCTGGGAAATGCTACAAACATTTACCAAGGAAAATGCTGGATGAGAGCAGGTCTCGATGTTCAGTTTGTCACTTTCATCAGGGAGCTGGTTTTCACAGCCTCTGTGCAATGACAGTGGAGATCAGAACATTGCCTCCAGATTTAGTCTCAACATGGCAATGCCTTGAAGTGATTTTGTCAGTGACGACCAAAATATGCTGCAAATGAACAGGGGGAAACGATGAAACAGCAAACAAACTAAAGCAATGGAAAAAGCCTTCTCCCTGAGGTCGGAGTTACCACAATTGACCGTAGTAGAAGAGTGGGTAGGAATCAGCATAGAATCTCAGTAGAAGTCAATAGGGAACATGTCTAGTGACTGTGCAAGAAGCCAATGGCAGAGAAAAATTCATTCACTTAAGGATAAGTAAAAGAGCAGAGAATCGGTAGGTTGAGGAAATGGTGTGATGTGGTCAGAGCAGCAGTCAGGGAGCAAGGCTTGTCTTGCTAAAACTCATTTACTCGTTCAAATCCTCACTCTTCCTACTCATCTACTTGTAAGATAACACTTCACTCTTAAAAGTAACTATTGTTTTTAGAGAGAAATGAGAAAACAATTTGATTAGTCCCATTCTTTCACTCCCTTAATTATTCACCATCCACTCATTGATAAATGTTTTACTGAGGGTCAGTGGCTTTTATAGCCCCTTGATATTCCAGGATGAATCAAAGATGTGCCTAGGAGTTCACAATACAGTGAATGAGATAATGATTTGAATGTCAGTAATCATCATGGAAAAAACTATTGATGAGTCTACTGAAGAGGAAGAGACAGGGTGTCCGAGTTCAGTGAGAATAGCTGGCCCATAGGACTTTGGGGCTTCAGGAAGTCCTATGTAGGGCATAGTAGGAGGGATGTAGGGCATTGTAGGAAGTAGGAGTCTCTGTGTTCCCTAAGCATCCACAGGATGCACCTTCCCTAGAAGAGGACTCCACAATCCCAAACTTTTCTGGGCTATCAGCCTTTCCTGACCTGCCTATTCCCTCTTCCTTTTATATAAAGTCCAAGTGAAAAGGTGATGTCCAAGGGGCTAGAACATGCTGTATTGGTAGGAAATGGCCTACTTATTTCTTAGAGTTTATTTACATCTTCAGTGCTGTGAATCGATGGTGAGCCTGGTGGAACAAATGCAATTGCAGATAGAACTATAGGGCATAGGGAAATAAAGATTTTTTCTCTCTCTTTCTCTCGCCTTCCTCTCTGCTGCATGGCCTCTAAATGACCTGCAGGTGGTAACTAGATAGGATCGGCACATCTCAGCAGAGCCAGTGAATGGAATAAACCCAGAAGGAGGCCTCTGTGGCTGGGTCAGGGTGACTGGCAACCCACTCTAGGGCTGCTTATAGGGGATGATGACTCAGAGGAGAAGGCTCCCTCCTGACTCTGGAACTGAGATCAGAAAGGCAGCAGGAGACCAGGGCTGCCTCCCAGAGCCATCCATCCTCTGCATAGACGATGAGGGATTGCAGCTGACTCACTGTCTCCAGCAGGAGGTCAGGGATAAGGAAGGCAAAAAACAAAACGGAACAAACCCACACAACCCAACAAAACACTGCTATGTACAAGCATTTGGATTTGGAGATCCTTGGCTCCCCATTAGATACAACAGGTAAGGCTTTAAAAGTGCCAGTGGCCAGCCCCCACCCCAGACAGTTTACGTCAGAATTTTTGGACTGCAGATTAGGACATTGGTGACTCCTAAAGACTCCCTAAGGAATTCTAATTAGGGGAAAAGACTAAGAAAACCTGAGCTATTACAAAGTGGTTCAAGCCTAGAATAACTAGTGGGTGACAATCCAGAAACTTCTGAAGTTGGAGCTATTCATTCACAAAGCACAACATCTCATAACCGTGTGAGATTTACTTTTTACAAAAAAAAAATCTCACATTCATAGCGAATTTGATCCTTAGAAAACCCATGAGGGAAGCAGAGAAATCATTAGCCCTGTATTATCCTTGAAGACAAGATTACCCAGATTCAGCAGGTGATCCCCATGATTCCAAGTAACTGATGATAGCAGCAATGAAACCTGATGTCCTGGCTTCTAAGCCAGTGCTCCTCCTCCCTTACCACTCAGAACTCCAACTGCCCTGACCTTTCGTGAATGACTTCTGCTCCAGTCTCTTCTTACCCCACCCTTGCTCCATGAAATACTGAAATATTCTTGGGGAAAGAGAATGCAGATGTATATAGTTGAATATGGGCAAACCTCAGATATCTTCTGGAGATAATCAAGCATTTGAAACAATGCCACGTGCTTGTTTTCTGCTGAAGTTTATACAACAGTGATGTTCTGTGAATATCATGTTAGAACCAGCCACCTTGGGAGCCCAACCACCTCTCGGTACTCAAGTTGTGTCCAAAGCCAATTACATCAGAATCCCTAGAGATAGCCCAGGCTTTGGTGTTTTCAAGGCTTTCCTCATGTCTCGAAGTGAAGCAACGTAATGGAGGCTTGTAAGACTTTGAGACAAGGAGAGAGATGAACTGTTAATAGTTGTAGAATATTTTGCTCCAGGATGTTGCTGAGATGCTATTCTAGTATTGTGTCTGTTTACACACTTGCTTCCACAAGTGGCTTCTTTATTTCTAGACCATTTTAGTTATTCATAAATTGGCAGTGTCCTCTGCTTTCATATTGGATTGGCACTGCATCTGTTATATCTCCCACAATTAAGCTTATATCTGTTAGGATGCTTTCATTTGGAAGTAACAAACTCAGCTCTGAATGTCTTAGGGCATTTGTTCTGCTACATAGTGAGAGTGCCAGGGCAGAGCAGCTTCATGGCTGGTCAATTCAGGAGCTCAATGGCCTCATCAAAGACCCAAGTTTTTTTTTCACCTTCTAATTTTTTGCATTTAATGTGTTCGCTTTGTTCTTAGGCTTGAACCCTCACGGTCAAAATATAGTTGCCACAGTTGCAGGCATTACAACCATATCTGATCAAGTAACAGTATTATCTTTGCTCACTTTTTCCCAGTACTCTCCTAGCAAACTTTTCAAATATCTCAATGGATAGAGTTGGGTCATATACATACCCTGAAAACTGACATTGGCAAGGGAACTGTGACTTGCCTGATTGGTTTAAACTTATCCAAAATAATGCCTGAGCTGGAATAAAATAATGTTTCCCAAGAAGGGGTTCTCTTAATAAAACTAGGGTTCTGTTGGCCAGGAAGGTGAAGTAGACAGCTGTTTGTTTACAAGCCAATCACATCTGATTAAATAGAAGAAGTTGGATTTGGATTGAGAAGTAAAATATCAGCACTTGTATTCAGTATTTTTGTAACTCTGGATAAGCCATAATCTCTCTGAGTCTCAGTTTTCTCAGCTGCAAGATGAAAACCACAGTACCCGTAGACAGGATGGCTGTGAGCATAGGATGTGCAAATGTGCCTGGAAACTACCGCCAATGGCTGAAACACGTTAGACACATAAAATATGCTGATTCCTGATATGGTCTGGCTGTGTCCACCTCCACAACTCTAACTGTAGCTCCCATAATTCTCATGTTTTGTGGGAGGGGAGCAGTGGCAGGTAATTGAATAATTGAATCACAGGGGCGAGTCTTTCCCTTGTCATTTTTGTGATAGTGAATAAGTCTTATGAGATGTGATGGTGTTATAAAGAGGAGATCCCCTGCACGTGCTGTCTCTGTGCCCGCCACCGTGTAAGAAATCCCTTTGTTCCTCCTTCATCTTCCACCATGATTGTGAGGCCTCCCCAGCCATGTGCAACTGTGAATCAATTAAACCTCTTTCCTTTAGAAACTACCCAGTCTTGGGCATGTCTTTATTAGCAGCGTGAGAACAGACTAGAACAATGCCCATTTTCTCTTTTTTTCCTCTACTTCCTTCCTGCTTCTTTTCCCTTCAGGGCAAATTCTAAGTTAAACCCCAAATGAAATAGTATGTTAATAAATACTAAATCTATAAGCAGTGGGAACTACTGGTTGGAAGAGAAATAGAGAAAAACAGGAGAGAAAGTAGATAAGAAATTTACAAAGATATACTAAAAAGTAGCTTTGTGTCCTCTGACCAAAATCTCTTCTCAAAACCTTTTCTCCATTTCCTTGGAAGATTTCACCTATCAGACAGTTTTATTTTTAACTTTTTTAAGGGTGGGTGGGACTTCTTTGCCCTTCATTTTCCTGTCAGGGTTCATTATATTTTACTTGCTAACTTAAGAAAATGGGCCATTATATTTGAGACAGATTTTTAGAAATAAGTGCTTCAAAGACAAGTATTTTCTAAAACATGTTAACTGTAGAATTAAAATGAACAGTCGCCTATATCCTACCCAGTCTCTCCAAGGGAGATGATCGCCTATTTTTTACAGAAATGTAGATAGAAATACTCAAGTGATTTATCTTGTTTTCTTTTGCATACAATTTTTAGTTCTGGAATTCTGTGGTCTATTTCCAAGACAGTGGAGTATTACCACTGCTCTTCCTCCTGTTCTTCTTACAGAAGGTGAATTTAACAGAGATACAATCATTGAGATACATAACATTGGTATCTTATGTCCTATCTCTGTTAATCTCATTGGACTATTACCTTCAGTTATTTAGTAAACCTAAGTCCCTAAACTCCAATAGATCACCAAGAGCACATGATTGGTCTGTAAGGCAAGACTGGAAGAGAAATAATTGTTTTTAAACACTTCATCTTCCTCACTGTATACTTTTCCTGTTACTCTATTTTCCTTTTCTTGCTAATTTTCTTGAGAACGTGACTAGGGAAAATGATGTCATATCAACCATTGACAATTAAGTAGAGATGTAAGTTCATGCTACGTTAGTTCCCACTGAAATTCTCCTGTTATATTTAGGTTGTCATTTTGTTTTTAAAGGAATCCCATGTGACATCTTTTGAGAGGTAGAAGTTGAAAGCCCACAACACATGTAGCCACTGTTTTAAACCTCAATCCATTCTTAGTATCTGTTAACTGTGATATTGCCTTCGAGAGAAAGTTGTTTTAGGATGAAAGCCTGGAATTGAAAAGCTGGAGCCATGGATAGTGGTGGAAAGACAACATGCTAGAGTGAATTCTTGGTCAAGGGTGATGCAAAGTATAATCAATGCATTACTTCCAAACCCCAAACTGAAGCAAGCTGGGGAAAAAAAAAAACCTGGGTGATGGATGCCACATCACATAGAGTCAAACACAGCCAGGGAGTAGATGAGGCAGAAGTAGATACCTAACTATGCAGATCACGGCCAGAGAAAAGAGGGGCTAATTATATTTTATGACAGGAATCTCTTTGGGGGTCACCTCTTGTCCATCTTTCGGTAGCTGTGCTCAGCAAATATAGCCGGACATCTGGGTTCTTATCTCAGTAATGCATATTTACCATTCAGTGGAAGTTTTCATCACTGTTCTTTGTAAAACAGGATAGCCCTCTGTCTACATAATAAGAAACTATCTGTTGTGCCCTGAGCCTTAAAACTAGACATACTGCCAAGGAAAATAGCAGGTATGGACTAGATGCTAATATTTACTGAATGCAGATCCTGCCATGCATATGACGAGAGACTGCTTGTAGGATCCAATTTAATGTTCACTCCTATAATTATTATCTTTATTTTGTAAATGAGGCAACTGAGTTTCAGAAATTTCAAAATCTCTGCCCAAGGTACATTATGAGTAGGTCTCATCTCTGCCACAGCAAAGCCTGCGTTCTTTATCGCTCCCATATGTTCTCAACCTTTATGATTACTAGAATCATAGAGTATTTGTGAAAAATACAGATTCCTCAGAGCCTCTTCAACTTACTAAATCAAAATCCCCAAGGGACAAGCCAGAAAATGTGTATTTTATTTTATTTATGTATTTATTTTGAGATGGAGTCTCGCTCTGTCATCCAGGCTGGAGTGCAGTAATGTGATCTCGGCTCATTGCAAACCCCACCTCCCGAGTTCAAGCCATTCTCCTGCCTCAGCCTCTGGAGTAGCTGGGATTACAGGTGGCTGCCATCACGCCCAGCTAATTTTTGTGTTTTTAGAAGAGACGGGGATTCCCCATCTTGGCCAGGCTGGTATTGAACCCCTGACCTCACGATCCATCCTCCTCAGCCTTCCAAAATCCTGAGATTACAGGTGTGAGCCACTGCACCCAGCCGAAAATCTGTACTTTAAATAGATACTTCAGCATTTGGAGGACAAGGCAAGTTTGGGGACCTTCCTCTAAGCCCTGCTGTGGCTTATGGAGATCAATTTTCAGGTGGGGTGCATCCTGGAGCTCTGGCCAATAAGGCACTCTTCTGTTTTGCTGGTTGTACTGAGAGAAAGTCTTCTGTCACCAGGACTACCAGGACAGAAAATTCAGAAGTGGATGTAAGAAACAGGGACAGAAGTGACAATTATTGGGCCACCTTCACAACTTTGCCTAGTCTCTGCTCTCCGTCCTTTTCCATTGCCATTGCCTGCTTCTCTTGATCCTCCTGAACCTTCGGCATTGGAGCTTGGCACACCCTTCCTTGGCCTGTCTGTCCCTCAGTTTCTCTGTCTGGTCTCCTAATTCCTTGGTTACTCTGTGACGCCAAGAGGCATTGGAAGCAAGTCATCCCTGGTTCCTGTCCGCAGCAAGGAGCTATGTTTTCCTTCTCATTTTCTGGTGAGAGATGAGAATTAGTGAAATGCTGTGACTTCCTCGAACTTTTCTTTTCTCTCAGATTCTTCATTAAAAGGTGGAATGTGGGAGAGAATTTGGAAAATGTGGTAAATTAAATGAGCTCCAATAGAGTCTTCTCAGTGCAACTTTCTGCAAATCTAGAAATCTTATTTAGCAACAACAGATGCCACCTCTCATGAGAAGAGAATGCAATTGCTATCTTAAATCTTAAAGAAATGAGAGTTTGGGCCAGGTGCGGTGGCTCATGCCTATAATCTTCGCACTTTGAGAGGCCGAGGTGGGTGGATCATAAGGTCAGGAGTTTGAGACCAGCCTAGCCAATATAGTAAAACCCCATCTCTACTAAAAATACAAAAAATAGCTGGGTGTGGTGGCATGCCTGTAATCCTAGCTACTTGGGAGGCTGAGGCAGAAAAATCGCTTGAACCCAGGAGAGGGAGGTTGCAGTGAGCTGAGATCGAGCCACTGTACTCCAGCCTGGGTGACCAAGCGAGACTGTCTCAAAAAAAAAAAAAAAAAAAAAGGGGGAGAAAAGAAAATAAATTAGAGTTTGCTTTAAACATCTTGGTGTCCGTGAAAGTACATCTAAATAAAAATTGAGTTGCCATTATATACACAATGGTATCTTCAAAACATTGATAGGTTGCTGTATGGCTATGATGTCATGCACTGCAGCACTCAGGGAAAAGAGGTGATACGAAAGCAAGAATGTTAACAATATTTGCAGCTTCCTTGGTTATTTATGGCTATAGCGAATAGCCTTGTCTTATACATTAGTGGGACAGGGACTCCCACGGGGTGGTCTGAGGGAGATAGCTTCCTTCCACTCCTCCTTTCTCAGTCTTCCACTTTTAGCTTACTGTAACAGCTGAAGTTTCACTATTCAATATTCATGGCTTTGAGGGAATTCAGGAATCCCATGCTAAGTTGCAAGTACAGCAGCAGATGAATATTCTTTCACAATTTTTAGTCGTAACAGGATTTGATTAAATCACAGGAATGAATTAGACTCACGGAGAATACTAGTGGAAATGGAAAGGATGCTTCTAGAATTGAGAGAATGTTTTCTTGCTAAACCAGGAATGTAGAAAGAACAGGGCTGTGGACATAACACTACCTGTGAAAATAGTAATTACCAAATATCTTAGTTTCTCTCTCAGGAGAATTTTCTTGGAATTAGAACAGTAATACCTTTTAAGATCTGAAAACTTGACCAAGGTCATAGAAGCAGTTTTGATTCCCATTCATTCTTCTCCTTTTGAATAGTTTTGTGTGTGTGTGTGTTGCAGACATTTCTCAGGCTAATAACAGTCCGGTCACCTTGCCTTTCGTTAGCAGATTAATATAATAACAATTTTTAAAATATCTTCAATGACTACATCAATTCTAAAATTTATACTAATGTCACTAGAATATATTACTCTGAATTGTGGCCCGGATCCTAAATGTTAATGGAAATAGCAAGAAACATTTTGGCAGGATTTTAAGACATTAGCATAAATTAATTTCTTCCTGCAACTTGCTTGCTTTTGGTCCTGAGGAAAGTGGGTAAGTGACTCCCTCTAGAGTGATTTCTCTGCTATTATATTATACAACATTTGCAAAGGAGATACTTTGGAATGGCGAAAAGAAAGAGAGAAAAAGAAGGTTTAAAAAAGGAAATTTAAAATAAGTTTCGAGTTTTAAGCCACAGTCTCTAACTTTTAGTAGGTATTTACAAGACTATTTGATTCCAAGAAAGAGCACTGGTATTTGTTTTGTTCTGTTTTTCCTTTTCTTCATGGGTTAGAGTTATTCAGTTACCCTGAAATACAGCTCCTGTTGGGAAAGACAAGATATGTGCATAATTATTTTCCTTTAATTACTAATTTTCAGAGTAAAGAGTCAGTGCAAAAGCCACCTCCAAAAAGGACAATTTTAGTTTTAGCTTAGTTTTTCTCTGAGTTGTTGGATTTTATTAAGGCACCCTGAATTTTTATTGTCTTGGAACAAAGCAACAAAAATTTATTTTAGAAATACTATAAACCGGAAAGAAGACAGATGTGGAGTCAGGCTGCCTGGATTCACATCTCAGACCTGTCCTCGATTAGATGTGTGATTAGGCCACAATGCTTCATCTTTTTATGGTTTGTTTTCCTCATCTGCAAAGTTGAGATGATAATGGTATTTTAGCTGGAACTACTTCTCTTAGACCTGGGCAAGACCTGCCTTTTTCCTCCTACTTTAGAAGTTCCCATATTACAGTTAACCCAAATAACCAAAGTGCTCAAGAGACGAGCCATAGAAATTAAGAGAGAGCCAGGGAAATTGAGGAAGAGACAGGAAGGCTATGCCAGGCATATCCTTGGCTTGTCACTCAGAATCCAGAGTCAGAACTGGCACAGTACAGCATGTGCCTCTAAATATCTGTTCTCATGACTAATGCCATTTAGGCCCCAGGAGACTGCAGCTCCACGTTTGCTATATATCCTCACTGTAAAGGTTGCTACGTCCTAAAGCTGTTAAGGCTCAAGGGTGTTGCTGCTGCTATCAGAGCTGAACACTTACAGAATACAGGGAGGATCTGGGAGGTAGAAGGACTTAGGTAAGAGAGAGAACAAGTCAATCAACTTCTCAAATCTTTCAAATCACATGCATGGAATAGGAGGTTGAGTAATAAAATTTCATTACCCAGTCGTGCTGATCATTCATTTTCTTGATTCTCTTGGGTCAGTTTCATAATTCTAGAGATATAAGTTAGTGTAGCATTCAATAGTTACACACACTACATAGAGGCCAAGTGATATTTTACAATATTAAACAATGCATATGGCTCTGAATTTTGTATATATGTAGGAGCAGATATGAAATGTTTGAAGCATGATAATTTTTCTTTAAAATGGCAACTAGTTGGACACTGAATTCCATTTTTGTGAATTATTTAAAATATATATTTATAAGATTTAACTAAAATTAAAAAATAAACTATAAGAATATTTTATGTAAAAATATTTAATTCTTAGCTCATTTAGGATGATTATATATCAGAATCATAATAGCAACAGAAAATTTGATAGTATAGCTCAACAAAACCCAGTAATAGAAATAGAAATATAGAAATAGCATATTTTCAAAGAAGCCATGTGCTGAAATATTCAAAAAGTGAAAACAATGAATTTAAGGAGATCCTGCAACAATGACTGAATTTAGACTTTGATAATATCTGGCATTTTAAAAAGTTTTATTTTTATTTTATTTTTTTGTTGAGACTGAGTCTCACTCCATTGGCCGGGCTGGAGTGCAGTGGTGTGATCTTGGCTTGCTGCAGCCTCTGCCTCGTGGGTTCAAGCAGTTCTCTGCCTCATCCTTCTGAGTAGCTGGGATTACAGGTGCCTGACACCACACCCTGCTTTTTTTAAAATTTAAAAAATTTTTATTTTAATTTTTAGTAGAGATGGGGTTTCACCATCTTGGCCAGGCTGGTCTTCAACTCCTGATGTCATAATCCACCCACTTCGGCCTCCCAAAGTGAGCCACTGCACACAGCCAATATCTGGCTTTTAGTGATCAAAAAAAACCATGGTTGTATTACATGTTTTAAAAAACAAATGATAGTGTCAAAGAGTTAGATACTTAGTAATAAAGTAACAACAAAAAAGAACTATGCCGAGTCCACTGAATTTATTGGTGATTAGGTTGCTGGCAACCTGGTCATGAGCAGTTTCCAGTGCATTGTGGTGGGAGAGCCAGTGTGCAATGGGTGGAAGGATGAATGGAATCTGAGGAAATGGGATTGGGTCTTTTTAAAAAAAAGTATGGCTGGGACAGAGAAGAGAGAAGTTATTGTTGATGGGAAAGAAACAAGGAAGGGAGGAAATTTGAAGATGGATTTGGAAGAGAGAGGGAGGGAAGGAGGGAATGAGAGAGAGAGAGAGACAGAGGAGGTATGGGGTGGAGCACCTATAAAAAGGTAAAAGGAAATTTGTCTGAATCTTTATATTTCTTGGGAGAATTGCAAAGGTATGGAAAGGGAGTTAGCCTAATAATGAATGCAGAAGTTTCCATAGTGCAAGGCTTGTGTAGTGTAGAACCATCCATGGGTGTGAGAGTGGGGGTGTGTGAATAGGAACAATCACAGTTGCAGTATCATCATCCATGGTAAGTAGAACCAAGGTAGACAAATTGTGAACAGGTAAATTGAGAGGGGAGAATGTTTAAGAAAAGGCTAGGTGTTCAGGAAATCAGGTCCTACATGCAGATATTACCTGATGTCAGAGACGTTTTCATGGAGTGGATACAGTCACTATACAACTTGAGGCTGGTTACTGAAATATAGGTGAAGAGACAGGTGCCCAAATCAGATGGCATTGAACCTCATGCAGGATAGTTAGAATGCCTGTTGCCCCACAAAAGCTCTGACTTTTTTTTCTCTGTGTGTGTGTGTGTGCGTATATATATATATATATATATACATATATACACATATATATATACATATGTATATATATACATACACACACACAGAGAAAAAAATATATATACATACATACACACACACACACACAGAGGAAGTATGTGTGTGTATATATACACACACAGACACACACACACACACAGAAAAGCAACTGCATAAGCACTTCCTATTTCCAGTATAGCTAATGCATGTGTTAAGCATTACTTTTTACATTTTATTGATTTTTTTTAAGAAGCCTGTGAAAGTTTGAATAAAAAATGGCCAGAGAGTGATTTCTTTTTAAGAATTGCTGCAAAATCTTTGAAATGCTGAGGTGAGGAATGATAATGAGGACTGAAGAAGAATGGATAATTTTCATTCTATTATAATCTTATATGTGACTTGGCTTTCTACCAACAAAAGGATTAGAAGAATGACCAGTGAAAAATAGATATAGAAGTCTAATGTTATAGATTTAAGGAGATTCAGAAGATGGAAGAAACATCCCAGCAATTTCTTATTGAATATTAGTGTATCTGGCAGACTGGGGTGAGGTAGATGTTTACTTAAAATTTTAAAATATTTTCTGTTCCATTCCTTACTGATAGGGTTGATTTAGTGACCACTCTCTTGGGGCCTTGAGCATACTAGTTACCAGTTTCAAGCTTCTTTTTCTCAATCTGCAAAACAGGTTCAAATGCATGCCTCCCTGGTGTGTTGGGATGGCTCCTCTCATGTTACATGTAACTTGTGAGTAAATGTTAGAATCCTTTCTTTCTGCTTTATCTTACTTTTCCAACTTGAATGCAGGGATAATGCAGTTTGCCTCTGTATATTCCTCATGTTGCATAGAGGTGTAAATAGCTTTGCAAGCATATAATACATATGTTCATTAGGTATTTTAAAACATCCCTGTTTGAAAAAGAGGGCTACTTTTAATTCTTTTTTATGTATTTTTTAAAAATGGAGTCTAACCAATTCATATTTATTTCTCAGATCAAAAGTTAGTCTGATGCACAGACTAACTGTGGAAGTGAGTCATGGTACTTAATAACACTTTAAGAATTCTCAGATATATGGGTACTCTCTTCTGAGAAGTGAAATGAATTGCTCAAATGTGAAAATTTAGTTCTGGTGGGACTAAATTCAGAAACCATTGCTAGGGATTCCTTGAAAATTATTCTGACTAAATTAAGATACAGGATTGAGGAAAGGGCATTGGAATTGATATTGAAATAAACACAAAAATCTTAAGGATGTTGGTAGAAAATGCAAGGGATGGCAATTTAGAAGAAGCCATATTTATATATGAAGCACCTTATGTAAAACTTGAAATTTTCTCTTTATTCCAGCGTCCGCAAATAAATACTCTAAGTGAGAATAGCACAGAATCTGCATATTTTAAAAAATGTGAAGACTGGATTCTGTTTTCATTATTTTAGAAGAAAACTTTTGTGTGATTTACATGTATCCTTAAGAAATACACCTTGAATTTGTGGGGAATGTGCATGCATTTATTTAATGAACTGAAACATCATTTTACAGCGAAAGGAGAGACATTGCTGGGAGAAAAGAATTATCTACCAATAAGAATTAATTTTAATTTCTCATCTCTATTTTGATTAGTTTTCTTTTATTCACACTTGTTTGTAGAGGAAAAAAATTTAATCATAGTATTAATTCACTCAGAATAATTATGTAAAACTACTTATAAATTTAGTTCCAAACTCAATTTATATACACGGAAGCTTATTTCAAAGCAAATGTTTGGATTCAAATGCTGGTGTTTAGAAACCTATTTAGTAACTGGTAATTTGAATTGAACCATGTTATTATTTCTTAAGTTACATTCAAAATAACCTTTTTTATTTTTACACATTTACTAGAGAAAAATAGGAAACTTAGCAAACATCCTTTCAGCTTGAGATAGTCACTAGTAAGAATTTAATATCTAGCCTTCCAAATGGATATGTAGTCAGATATATGCATTTCCTGTAAAATGTAAGTTCCATGATTACATAAGTGGGCAACTGAATGGATGAATGGATATTTAACAGGCTTGAATTACAGTCTATACACAATTTTAAACATACTGTTTTCTTATAAAATAGGTTTTATATTAAGTATATGTCTATCACATACTTTTTAATGGCTACATGTAACTTTATTATTTGTATCAAAAAAGTTATCAGTCCCTGAAGTTGAATAGTTGGGCTGTTTCTAATTCTATTGCTATTTAACACAGTACTGTAAATGGTATTTTCTAAATGACATCTTTGGCTACATTTACAATTATTATATCAAAATTATTTTTCTAGACATGGGATACTGCATAAATGAGAAGCTTATCTTAAAGATTTTTGATACACACCTTCGTGTAGTGCTAAAAGAGTTTTTAACAACTGAAATTATCACAGACAGTACATGGTAGGGCCCATCTTCTGACTCTTGCCAATGAATTTTAATTTTAATGTAATCTGTTTGATATTTTTTAAATTGAGATGTAATATTATTAGCTTGTAGTA
Source organism: Plecturocebus donacophilus (assembly GCA_004027715.1). NCBI lineage: Eukaryota > Metazoa > Chordata > Mammalia > Primates > Pitheciidae > Plecturocebus > Plecturocebus donacophilus. Next base: position 56,453 of record PVKP010010578.1, read on the forward strand.
TTTGTAAACATTTTAATAAATTTCAGGGTCACTAGTGTTTTGAAGGTGTCCAAACTTTATTTTTCTCATATAATTCACTAGTATTCTTTGTGTGTCAGAGATTGGTCATTTAGATTTCACTGTATCTCCCAATATTTTAATATTTTAATTTTCTTTTACATTTAAAATTTTACATATCTTTGTATAGCTGTTTAATATTTTAATATTTATGCACATATGTCTGTAACCCTTTTTGAATGATTGCCCTTTTCCTTTGAGAAACTGCCTTTGGGGTCACATTTTGGAAGTTGTTGCACAAATGATACTATATAAACACTTCTATTTTCTTCTAATGTTTTGTTTATAAATAAGGTTATTGTATATGTTTAATCAACTATTTTTTGCTTTAAGGCTTAGTTTCTTTTACCTTCACTTCTTGAACTTGCTAGAATTTACATTGTTGTTATAAATGAGGCCTTTTTTAAATTATATATTCTATGTAGTTATTGCTGGCATATGAGGAAGTGATGGATTTGATCCTTACTGTTTCTTTACCTGCAACTTGGCTGAATTTTCTCATTGGCCAACTCTCATTGGTTCTCATGTCCTTGCTTGGCCCAAAGCCGGTGTCCAAAGAAAGGTGTGAACGGAAGTGCAACCCATTGCTCTGGGCATCGGCTCTGAGGTGTTTTCCAGAGACAGTTGTTGTATTTGATGTAATCTGCATTGATTGCCCCGGTCCAACTTTAATAGTTAGTGGAGTCAACTCAGGCCCCCTGTGTGTCTCACAAGAGGGGGTCTCTCTTTCATGCTGGGATCTGAGTGCTGATCAGGTGACCCTTCACCTTGGTCTTGCCGGCACTGTTTCTTGCAGAAATTTCTTCAAATTTTGTGCATGTAAGTGGCATTTTTTTCCTGCTTTCAGGCACAGGTGTAGAGTTGACTATATTTTTACATTCTTTTTATTATATTAATGGGATTTGAGAAGTAGGAAAGTTGTGGACTCTTGTTTTTTTCCTTGAACCAGAAATCTTTAAACTCAGTTCCAATAGTTGGTTATCCTGTGCATCTTACAACTTAAAGTCAAAAGAGGGAAAGCCAAAACACTTAGAAGTGATTGTTTCTAGATGCCACATTTGCTTGTGTCTGTTTTCTGTTGCAGCGCTCAGCGATGTTGCGGTATACTTAATAAGCATTCTCTTTGACATAGACAAGGAATCAATGCATGTCGTCTTTCCCAATGACTTCTCAATTGTACAAGGCACACAATCAAGGTAGTGGGGGGATTTGTGACCTTTCTCTTTGTAAGTAGAAGATACTGGGTCACCTAGCTCAGGTGCATTTGCATCTGATATTTCCTATTAATTAAAGAATACAACTTTCAGGGCTACAACTTTCCTTTGTTATTTTCAGGTGTTCCAAGTAGAAAGGAGTCACAGTGTCCAGGATAGGAAGGCTTTCCAGTCCTGCAGAAATGACAACTCACAGGGGCTTAATGAACTCAGTTGGTTGACTTCCTACAGTGCAATTGCCAACACCTTTACCATCATCCACATAAGACCTTTAGAATGGTTCTTAGTGTTTGGAAGAGCCAGTCTCTCAGTAGTCAGTACTGCATTCCTGAGGGGAACGGACTTAAAGGAAGAGAGCTTGCTAGCAAATCCTCTGGTGCATAAAGCCTGTGGTCTATATGGTATGACCATTTGATGTGCAGACCAATAGAATGGCTGGTTGTCATGAATGGCTATCAGAGACTGGAGGTGGGCCAGGGTAACTGACTTTCTTGCCTTTGACAACAGAGATACAGGGGTGCGGTGTGTTTTGCATTCTGTTGCCACATTAGTGAGCAAGAGACTCACATCCACTCACTGGACTGCTCATAGTTCCTAGATTTCAGGTCACAATCTAAGAACAACCAAGTTTCATCTCCTTTTTAACCATAAATAGAAGTACTAGGCTTGCGTGATAAAGTCTTCTGGGCTCTAAGTCATTGCCCGCTGTTCTATCTGAGCTGCAGATCTGCTGGGATATTTTCTGCTACATGAATGCCTTCCATTCTGAATATTTTATACATTCTGCACATGCTTGGCAGAATAAGGGCTTTCACCAGTGATGAATTCATAGGACACATTGGCAGCTTTCCTGAACTGTTTACTTTCATAACATCATCAGCAATTAGCCTGTAAAGTAGAAATTTAAATGAGATCCACAAACAAACACTCCTTTGAATCAGCTAGTAACTGGAGAAGGGCCTAAAGAGACTGTATGTAATTACGCAGGACAAGAGTTGAGGGGAAGTTAATTGATGGGAGGAGCATAAAGAGCACTGGTTCTTTCACTACAGCTTTAAAAAAATTCTATAATTCCAAAGGGAATAGAAAAGAGTGGCATACAAAATGATAGAATAAATCAATACCTATTTATCCTATTTATTGACACGTTTCTATTTACCCTAGAGCTGTGCAGATTGCTGGAGATACAAAAGAGAGGGAGGCAAGAGACGTTATTTATTTAGTACCTTCTGTGAGGCAGATGCTCATTTATTTTTAAATCACTTTATTTAGTTTTGAGAGTATTCTGCAAAGTAAGGATTTTACAGGTGGTGATTTTACAGATGAAGAGTCACTCAAGAACAGTGGTGTACAAAAGACGTTTTTGAGGGGGTGTCCCACTGTTGGTGGGGCTGTGGCCTATGGACCTTAACTGCCACCAGGGTTCAAAAAAAGGAGAGGTCAATATGGGTTGGAATAATCAAAGGTTTCATCGAAACTGGAGAAGTAAGTATGACTCGTAACACACAGGTAGGATCTTAAGGAAGAGAGAGGCCAATGGAATTAGGCTTTTAGGGAAGTATTCTCTTGAGTCACTTTTTTGTCAGGTCATTTTTTTGCCTCTTAAAAGGATGACCTCTACAATGAGGGAAGAAGACCAGACAGGGATTGTTTGGCAGGAATTGTTTGTGTATGTGCATGGTTGTGTGTGTGTGTGTGTGTGTGTGTGTGAGAGAGAGAGAGAAAGAGAGAGAGAGGGAGAGGGAGAGAGAAACAGAGAGAGCTTGTGGGAGCCAGGGGTGGGGTGGTAGTTTGGATAGCACTAGAGACACATCTAGGAACAATTCCTGCACAGGCTATGTGTGTTAAGAGCATAAGTGCTACTTGACAGGGTCTGCAGAACAGTTGCAACTGTAAGGGAGCTGGCTTAGCTACAGCTAAAGTGTCTGATAGGGGGATTTTCATCTAGGGGGAAATATAAGCCTCTCCTATGAGAATGCCGGAAGTGCAGCATTCGTTTCAGTGTTGAGCTTTAGAAAAATCACCATGTTACTTAATACTGTTCTGGCAGATAACTTCGTAATTTACAAAGACCTTTCATCTCCCTGTGTCTTCTTTAAACTTTAGCTTTGTAAAGATTCTGATGATGAAGAGAAAATATTTTTAACCTTTTTACATATGATAAAACCAAGGTCTTGAGATACAATTTTATTTGGCTGAGAACACATATCCATGTATCCTTTTTTATTCACAATGAGTACCAATGTTTCTATAAAGATGTTTGTAACAGTCTGGCCAAAGCATTGTGTTATCATAGCATCCTAAGTGAATACCTATAATAGCATTTATTACATTGCACAATCATTACTACATTGTATGGTTTTTTTCGAACGGCAAAGCCTACATTTTATTGCCATTGAGTTGCCATTACCCAGAGGTGCCTGGCGTGTAATAGATGCTCAGTAAATATCTATTGAATGCACTAAGGAATGGAGCCTTGTGAAAATCAAAAAGACGATGCTATGAATTTGGTGAGTCACCAGGAAGTTGACCCAAAAGAAGACTATCCTGTCGTTCTTATTTTTTGAGAGGCAGAGTGTCGCTCTGTCACTAAGGCTGGAGTATAGTGGCGCTATCGTAGCTCACTGCAGCCTCAAACGCCTGGTCTCAAGTGATCCTCCCACCTCAGCTTCACAGGTAGCTGGGACTACAGGTGTGTGCCACACAGCTGGCTAATTCTATCAGCTGGCCATGCCAGAGCCTTCACTGGTCTTTGTGGCTGCCTTCTGTGAGCCCTCCTTGGCTCGGGGTATAGTGTTGAAAACAAGTGAACTAGGTTTCATTATCAGAGTAGACAAGGTATTTTCTATAGACTGTGTCTCTTTGGCTTTGGTTTGGAAAGGCAGACACAAACTTTAAAGAGTCATGGTTTTCAGGCAGAAAAGGAAGAGGAGTTTGTGAGAAGCAAGGACCCAGTGAATGGTAGTAGCAGGTGGTGAGTGTTTATTGAGTGGATTTGATTGTCAGTTCTCAATCCCATTGATTAAATTGGAAGCTCTAAGCTTCCATTGAGACAGGTATTTAACTTGCATTAACCAATGCTAATTCACTTTGGTTGAATATCTTACTTCATTAGTCTTTTAATATTTAAAACACTCCGTGCACATCAGAAGCCCTCCTGCCTTGATTAGGAAGCCAGTAACCAGGCACAATCTGAGGACAGTTACAAGAAGACCAGCATCACACTAAGACCTGCTCGTGGAAAGCCAATCCTACAGCACAACTGTCCCTTTCACTACAGCATTATAGTTAAGAGTGTGGACCCTGGAGTCTGACTGCTCATAGAATTTAAAAAACTTATAGTTTAATAATTTATTGATGTAAAATTCAAATAACATACAATTCACCATTTTCAAGTGGACAATTCAGTGGCATTTAGTACATTCACAATGCAACTACCACTTTATCTAATTTGAAAAAAGCATGTTTTCCTTTTTACCCATTAATCAGTTTCTCCCCATTTCCTGCTCCTCCCCACTCCTGACAAGTACTAATTTGCATCCTGTCTGTATGCATTTATCTATTACTGGTATTTAATATACACGGAATCATATAATGTGACATTTCGTATGTGGCTTCTTTCACTTAGCATAGTGTTTTGAAGGCTCATCCACACTGTAGCTAGTATCAGTACTTCATTCCTTTTTATGAATGAATAATAGTCCACTGCGTGTATATACTACAATTTGTTTATCCATTCATTGGTCATGGCATTTGAACTGTTTCCACTTTGTTGCTATTTTGAATAGCGCTGCTACGAACATGGGTGTACGTGTATTTAACTACCTGTTTTCAGTTATTTAGGGTATCTACCTAGGAGCAGAATTGTGGGGTCATATGGTATTGCTATGCTTAATTTTTTCCAGGAACCACAGTCCTGGAAATTTTTTCCAGGACTCACAGAAGGCAGCCACAAAGATCAGTGAAGGCTCTGGCATGGCCAGCTGATAGAATTAGCCAGCTGTGTGGTACACACCTGTAGTCCCAGCTACTTGTGAGATAAGGAAATGAAATTCATTCTTTTTCATCTGGGAAAAGAGACTATCTTTTCCTCATTGAATGAACTTGGCACCCTTGACAAAAGTCAGTTGAGCCAAAGATTCTGACGTAACTAGTCATATTAGTAGATGTATGAGTTTATTTCTATAGTCTCAGTTTTATTCTATTAGTCTATGTGTCTGTCCTTATGCCATTACCACAGTGTTTTGATTATTATAGTTTTGTAATAAGTTTTGAAATCAGAAAGTGTGAGTCTTCCAACTTCCTTTTTCAAGACTGCTTGGGCTGTCTAGTTGCTCAGGCCACCAACCTTGGAGTCGTTCTTGACAGTTCTCTTTCCGTCACATCTGCTTCCAATTCTTCATCATCATAACTCACCTGGATACTGAGGCAGACCCTTAGTGCCTCTCCTTGCCTTCTTTTTCAACCTGTACCCCAAAGCTCATTCTTCTCACAACAGCCAAGGCAATCCTTTTTAAATAGAGTAAGATCACAGCTGTTCCTGTGTTTTCAGCCCTCCAGTTGCTTACCATCACACGTAAAATAAACGCCAGCAAGAACCTGCAAGGTTGGTCCCCTGAAGCCTCCCTCTCTCTTCATTTTCTACCACTCTCTCCTTGCTCGCTTGGCTCCAGCACTTACAGCCTTGCTTTTCCTTTACTGTAGGAAGCATGCTTCTGTCTCAAAACGTTTGCATATCCTTTCTTCCTTGTCTGTAAAGCTCTTGTCCCAGATATTTGCCTACCTTGCTCCCTCCTTATCCATGTACCCAGCTCAGAGACCTGTCCTTGGAGAGACCTTTCCTGACTACCTTATTTGAAGTAGTAGTCCATAAGTCTCATCCCCAAACATACCATACATTTCTTTATAGATTAATGATTGCACGAGGTCAGATCCATATGGGTAGGAATTTTGTTTCACAACTGCTATAATCCTAGCATTTAGAACAGTGTCTGATAGATATTAGACGCTAGGTTTTTTAGTTTGTTTGTTTGTTTGTTTTTAAGATGGAGTCTTGCTCTTTCTCCCAGGCTGGAGTGCAGTGATATGATCTCAACTCACTGCAACCTCCGCCTCCCAGGTTCAAACAAGTCTCCTGCCTCAGCCACTTGAGTAGCTGGGTTTGCAGGCACGTGCCACCATGCCCAGCTAATTTTTTGTATTTTTATTAGAGACAGAGTTTCACCATGTGGGCCTGTCTGGTCTCAAACCCCTGACCTCCAGTGATCCACCCTCCTCAGTCTCCCAATGTACTGGGATTACAGGTGTGAGCCACTGCGCCCAGCCATTTAGTAATTTTAAGTGAAAGAAATGAATGAATTCTCTTTCACAGAAAGAAGTATAAATATCATAATGAACATAAATAGAATAGGATTTGCAGTGAGGCAGAAATTGATTTCAGTACCAGCTCTGCCACTTATCAGTCACGTGATCTCATGTAAGGTTTTTAGCATCTCTGGATCCCAATTTGCTCATCCATAAAATGGGTATGATAATGGGAACGCTGCAAACTTGTGGAGAAGCTTAACTGTTAGGCATGCAAATTCTCTAATAGTTTTTTTTTTTTAATAGTACGTATTTAAACAATTGCAGCTATTGCTAAGGTCATTGTTTCTAACCTCAAGATGGGATATAATTCATGAGTGTCTGGTTTTTCAGAAGACAGTGATATATTTTGGTCTCTAGTCTCATTGTTGTAGGCTGAAAATGTTTGGTGTCTGACAGAATGGAAGACTTGGTTTCCGCAATATTTCTCAGGTATTTTCTAATGGTTATTTTTGCTTGAGTATTGCTTTTGCCCGTTTAAATAGGTGCATTTTGGTTCCCGGGTCTATATAGAAAAGATACACTGTATATTGATAAAAGCGAAGGTAGCTTTCTACTATGAACAGGATTTCTTCAGCTTGGAAAACAAATTTCAATGGTTTCATAGTTAACTTCCTCTTAAAGCTTAGATATTCACAATTTTCTTAATGAATTTTTGAGAATTGAGTAAAATCCTCTCGCCAGCCTTCAGTGATACTGTGGGTGACCTAATCATAGCCAGGATGACTTAATGCAGGCAGAAAGAAATAAGACATACTACATAAGCCATACCATTTGCTCAACCCCATTACTCTACAGCCACTGCTGCCATGGACAAGTCTTTGCTGGAGATTATATTGTGTAGTATCTATTTCCAGGGTTGGGAAATGGAGTTGCATTGATGATTAGAGAACTTGCTTGATACATATAGCTAAGCGCAAATGGCTGTAACTTCATGGTGGTTTCTGCTGACATGTTCTTTTCTTCTTAGCTTCCGAACACCATCACCTTTGCCCCTCCTGGCTCCTGGCTGTCTGCCGGCTCTCATCTCCCATCACATAATGTCAAAGAACCTCAGGAATTAGTCTTTCAGATGGACATGAGCTAAAGATTCTGACGTAACTGCTCAGGGGATTGCAGGCATTAAATTCAAAGCATTAAATTTGCACTGGGGTAGGGTGGGGAAGCAAGGGAAATCAGATTTGAGAAACTGCAGTACCAGAGTGCGTATGTGTTATTGGAGGATAGATGTTCTCAATCTTCTTTTTTTCAAACAATAATTATGCAT
>PVKP010010579.1:0-37762 GCA_004027715.1 Plecturocebus donacophilus
CGGATGCCTGTAATTCCAGCTACTTGGCAGGCTGAGGCAGGAGAATTGCTTAAACCCTGGAAGTGGAGGTTGCAGTGAGCTGAGATCACGCCATTTCACTCCAGCCTGGGTGGCAGGAGTGAAACTTTGTCTCAAAAAAAAAAAAAAAAGGACAACTTTCCGGTCCTCTGGGGATTGCATTCAGGGCAATGGGCTGTAAGCAGAAGCGGCACGTGTCACTCCCAGACGGCAGCGTGTACTCCAGAGCCGTCTTTCCATCTGCCAAGGTGATGGCAACACTGGAGAGAGGTGCTGCTCTGTGACTCCGGGTGCTGGAGGGAGAAGACAGCACAGAGCCCCCAGCCAATTTATGAAAAATATCTGGCCTACTTGAGAAATGAAAGCATGTTGTTTTAAGATGTTCTGTTTTGGGATTTTGTTTGCTTTTACCTTGTTGTTATTGCACCACACTTAAGCTTTTTCTTCTTCTTCTTCTTCTTTTTTTTTTTTTTTTTTTTTTTTTTGAGACAGGGTCCCACTCTGTCACACAGGCTGGAGTGCAGTGGCACAATCACAGCTCCGCAGCCTTGACCTCTTGGGCTCAAGCAATCCTCCAACCTCAGTCTCCAAAGTGCAAGCATTAAAAGTGTGAGCTACCATGCCCCATCACCTTTTTCTGTCTCATGTAAGAATTCCAATTATTGCCTTCAAAGTACTTTGTTAGACTATATTCTCACAGGATTTTCATATCCAAGAAAATTAGGGAGGGGGAGCACCTACTTTGTGCCAGTCACTAAAATGGCTCTAGAGGTATTCAGAAATAAATATGACCCAGTTGCTGTTTTTGAAGAACTCACAGAGTTAGAAAAGTTCCACTTGAAAAAGAAATTTGTATCTCAGTTTTATCACCAAAGAATTCGTCCCTGCTGGGCTTCTTAGCTGCCAAGAAATTACCAACTCTGCGCTCCCATTGCCACCATATCCCTGCCTTCCTTTAAGAAGGGAGGAATATTTTAAATGGTTGTGAGTCAGTATCATGGACTCCTGTTTTCAGCAACATAATGTGTGGCTCTTGAGAAGATCACAAAGTGTTACATACCTAAGATAATGTCTCCATGTTGAGAATCTGTCTTCATTTACTCGGAATTAAAAATGAAGCAGGTTTCTGATTCAGAGGCAACTCCCCAAAGGATTTTCCCTCCTTTCCTCCATCTCTTTCTCCCTATCTCCCAACTTCAACACTCTCAAGATGGATTCTGCAACTGCTTCAATATCCTGATGTTTTATCCTTTCTAAATTTTAATCCAAAAGTTCTGCTGAATGGAGAGATAGATTGTTACCATGTCGGTAACTTTGTTTCTGATTTTCTTCTTATCTGATTCCTTTTCCTTGTCAGTGATGCATTCACAGAAAGATTTAGCTCTTTGTTCTGGGGGGCATCCTATGGAATTATTACCCAGATAGCTTTTGAGTGGCTTTGGACTGTGTCTATATAATACTGGTTTACTAGTTAAATCCAGTCTAGGCTCAGCTCAGTTCACGCGAATGTTGTCTAACTGGTGTCCAGGCAGCTGGCGACAGGCTGACTTAAGCAAGGATTGTTTTTGTGTTTCCATGCAGTAGGATTTACCATAACAGGTTTACTAGACTCGTGTGTAATTCTACAGATACAGATAGGGTCACATGGTTCTTACTTTACTTAACCTCTCTGAACTTGTGTTTGTTCTTTGGTAATAACTATACCTCAATGGGATTCTAAGGATTAACTCAGATGGTTTTGTAATTCGTGTCTGCTAGGAACTGCAAATACTTCCCACAAAGCCTGTCCCATTGCAGCTGTTAGATTCAAAAGCCGGACTAGTGTTAACAGCTTTCCTTTTCCTATTTCCATATTTAAGTGTCTCCTAAAGATTATTTAGAAACCTGAAAAGAACATGTAAAGTGCATATATATATATACATATATATATATATATATTGTAAACATTAATATATAAGTAAGGGTTTATTTTATATATGGATGAATATGACATTTGTAATCAACTACATATAGTATGTTCTATTCAGTGAAAATATCCCTCCTCATTGGGCACAACCATCACACAGAGCATAAGAATCTGGAACTCAAGGTCTCTTGATCCTGCTTTTCCTCCATTCTCTCTTGACATGTGTCTGTCACTTTAAAAGCATGGGCTTTGACGTTAGATCTACCTAGAATCCTATCCTTTGTGTAAGACCTTTGTGGAATAATATGCAGCCATAAAAAAGACTGAGTTCATGTCCTTTATAAAGATATGGATGAAGCTGGAAACTATCATTCTCAGCAAACTAACACAGGAACAGAAAACCAAACACTGCATGTTCTCACTCACAAGTGGGAGTTGAACAATGAGAACACATGGACACAGGGAGGGAAACATCATACACTGGGATCTGTCAGGTGGCGGGGTATGGGGTTAAGGGAAGGATAGCATTAGGATAAATGCCTAAAGTAGATGGTGGTTTGATGGGAGCAGCCTAGCAATGTATAGTCTTTGTCAAGTTATTGTGCAATGAATTACTCTTGTGTACATACAGGTGTAAACAAACCTACTTCGTTGCCAGATATATGAAAGTATGGCATATTTAATTATGTACAGTACATAATACTTTATAATAATAATAAATGACTATGTTCCTGGTTTATGCATTTATTATACTATTTTTTATCAGTATTTTAGAATGTACTGCTTCTACTTATTTAAAACAAACATGAAATAGCTTCAGTCAGGCTCTTCAGGGGGAATTCCAGAAGAAGGCATTGTTAGCATCAGAGTCAAAAGCTTTATGCGTGTTCCTGCCTTGGAAGACCTTCCAGTGGGACAAGATGTGATGATGATAATCTTGGTGCTGTTCAGGACTAGGCTAGTATGTGTCTTTATCTTATTATTATTATTTTTTGTTTAAGACTGAGCCTTGCACTGTCTCCTAGGATGGAGTGTAGTGCGCGGTTAGTAAAATTAAAACTAAAGAATAGAAAAGAACTTATAGAATGAAGGTAAAAGAAACAAAATATTTTTGTACAGTTGTGCAATGTGTTTGTGTTTTAAATTGTGTTATTACAAAAGAGTAAAAAGGTTAAAAATGCAAATTGTTATAAAGTGAAAAAGTTGCAGTAAATTAAAGTTAATTTATTATTGAAGAAAAGAATATTTTTCTGGATTTAGTGTGGCTTAAGTGTGCAGTGTTTATAAAGTGTACAGTAACATACTGTGATTTCCTAGACCTTCACATTCACTCACCATTCACTCTCTGCCTCACCTAGAACAACATTCAGTCCTGAAATCTCTGTTCATGGTAAGTGCCCTATAGAGAGTACATTTTTTATCTTTTTGTTTTTCACGACTGAGCCTCACTTTATTGCCCAGACTGGAGTGCAGTGGTGTAATCTCAGCTCACTGCAACCTCCACCTCCCGGTTTCAAGTGATTCTCGTGCCTCAACCTCTCCTTAGCTGGGCTTACAGGTGTGACCCACTGTGCCCAGTCTGTTCTTTATCTTGTATTTTTACCTTTCCTTTTCATATTTAGGTGTGTTTAGATACAAAACTATTTACCATCGTATCATAGTTACCTACAATATTCAGTACGGCAACATGCTGTACAAGTTTGTAGACTAGGAGCGGTAGGCTACACCATCTAGCCTGGGTGTGTAGTTGTCTGTACCATCTACACCTATGTAAGTACACTCTGATGTTCACACATGACATCACCTAACAACACATTTCTCAGAATGTATCATTGTTGAGTGACACACAACTGTATATAAACATGTAATAAACATACATGTAAATAAATATGTATCTGAAATAAATACAGGTATCCAAAAGCAGACCTATATATGTATTATGTATTTTGTGCATCTATATCTAACAGTGGCGCTTGGCCTAGTGGTTAGCAGGTGGCAGCTGTTGTCATCATTGTGGGGTTGCTGTTGTTCTAACCATCAGTGGGGATGATAGGTCATGATTCTTTTGCTGGCCGGTCCTTCACTCTTGGCTGCAGGGGCTCTAGACCCTCTCTGTGCTTTAGACACACCTTTCAGAGTGTGAGTGTCTGGTATTCCTAATGAAAAGCCATCCTTGGAGCTGCTGAGAGGCTCCAGGCCACATTTGTGTGGCCGCTGCTCAGAACCTTTGCTCTCTGCCCTCACATGAAGCTGTGAGGTCCAGACACTCTCTGCACTCCAGGTGTTTCTTACCACCTCACCCTACCCTCCCTCTTCAGGACCTACAGCATTTTTCTACCTATCACTTTGGCCCCCGGCCCCCAATATACCATTTGACAGGCAGAACCCGGCCTCCGCTGATGCTGACTCCTCTGGTCTCTCATCACCCTGTGACCTCTGACCACTGACCTCAGCTTCAATACAGCCCATTGACTTGAATGCCCCCTCAGTATCTCAAAATCAACATGTGTGTTACAAAATCTAGTACCTTCGTCCCTACTAGAATCAAGTCATCCTCCAGTTTCTTAATTCTGATCTTTCTGTTAATAGTTCTTGAATTTTCACTCTTATTCAGGGTTGAAGAGATTTTACACCTGTGCTGTCTGGGTCTATGGTAGCCACTAGCTGCAAGTGACTATTCAACTCTTAAAATGCAATCAATGTCAATTAAAATGTGCTGTAATTGCAAATATGCACCCAATTTTATTTTTTACCAATTAGATGTTAAAAATAACACTATTTTAGATATCTTGGCATAAATATAACACATTGTAAAAATTAATTCCACCTATTTCTTTTCATATTTAACATGTGGCTATTAGAAAATTTTAAATTGCCCATGTGGCTTGTGCTGTATTTCTATTGGACAGCACTGTTCTAGACTCTACTTGGTTCATGGAAAAAAATAACTCACCAGCCAGTACCTGTGCTTTCATCTAAGTGTTAATGTCTTTATTTATCTTTCTGTCCCTATGAACTACCACTTCCATGCTTCTTAACTCTTCCCTAGATCACTAAGATGTATGCCGACCTAGTCTCTCTCCGTGGTCTTCTCCAGACTCAGCGGGTTCTTTCTCCCTCCATCCACATGGCTAACCTTCCTCTTATATCATTCTCTAGTTCAAATGTCTTCATTTAGTGAAAGGAGATGAGTTAATCTACAGAAGCATGCTGGGAAACATTTGAAACATAGAAAGATCTCCATCTGTCTCCTTCCCTCACCCCTCTCCTTCCCTCCTCCCTTCCCGTTTCTCTCTCTCCCTCCCTCCTTCCCTTCTTTCCTTCCTTCCTTCTTTCTGTCCATCCTTCCCTTCCTTCCTTCCTTCCTGCCTGCCTTCCTTCCTTCCTTTTCTTTTCATCCTCTGTGACTCCTTATCTGAAATTAGCAGCAAGACTTTTTAACTGTTTTATTCCTACAATGTCTCCCTCATTCTCTGAGGGTCGATATTCCCTTTGTGCCTTTCCCCATCACTTCCCTCAACTCAGAATGACTCCTACCCATGTTGTGTCTACAAAGAAGGGGTAGTCTTCCATAGAAAACCTCTGGAAAGGTTTTCACTTAACTAGAAGTAGTTTCTCTTTTTCAGAGCACTGTATACCTTGCTCCCATGTGCATATAGTCTCTAGTTCTGCCTGCAGGGGATACGCTCCCTAAATAATAGTAGCCACTATGTCCAGCCCTACACTAGGTATGCATAGTGTTAGGTCAACATATTAGCTATTTTGCGGAGAAGAAAATGAGATGCAGTTTCAGGTTACCTTCCCTGATGATGGCCTCTCCACAAATAAGTGGCAGAGTGGAGGAATTCTGTTGTGTTTATATTTTATTTTTTTGTTCAGAGGCTAAAACATTTCCACCATCTCATTCCAAGATTATGATTTACCTGTCTTAGGAAGTTTCATATCTTTTCTGTGAAGTCACCGCTACTACACAGAAAGCACACTGCTTGGTATTTCTCATCTGATCTGAGACACACACATAAACAGATGGAAAAATGCCAGCCTGTACCCACTCCCTCTTCTCAGCAAATAACAAGACAGTGAAAATTATGTTCAGAAAGGTACCCCTGTGCTTTCAAAACAACTTAGGGGTTAACTGAAAAGTTAAAAAGAGTGCAATTTTCAAACACTTTTTATTCTTCCAATGATGTGGGTACCATTCATGTTATTTTTCTCATCTTCATTCTTAGAGATGAGGAAACTGAGGCTTAGAGATGGTGAGTACCTCATTTAAGGTCACATGGTTGGTAGGAGCAGACCCAGTGCTTGAACCAAAGCAAGTCATGCAACGTGTATGTGAGCTCATTACCAGAACTCTGCAGCCTTCCCTTTGGGAAGGTTCCAGTGAGGACTCAGGTGTGAAGAACATCCAGTATCTAGCCATGGCTTCCCAAAAAGCAAGCTTGGAGATGCCATTATAGCACAATGTCTATGCAGACCCATTAACCTCATCTGTGTAGCTGGTAAAATTTCGTTTCCATATCTACCCCATAACCCACAAAATATGTTTATAAAGAAAATGCATGCATGCATATTCTACAGTAATACACACATACATACGCTACAGTAAGAAATTGTTTTCCTTGCAATTTTTGACTTGTTACGTATGACCCTAGGGGAGTTTCATACCTTCTCTGCACAATCTATGCCTTGGTAAGGAAAGTATGTTCTGAGGAGATTAGGTGTATGAAGGTGTCAAAAAATATCACCTACTACATAAATATATTAGCACATTTCATGGGCTTGAGAGGCTGACACAAGTCTTTTTTTTTTTTGGTGTTGGGGGGGGTTGTTCGTTTTACCAATCCCTCTAGTTCCTTACTGCAACGAAAAAGCAATAATCACTAACAAGTGTTTAACTTACTTTGTGTGCTGAATTATAGAGACATGGAGTGCTAGAGCAGAAAGGACACTTGGAGAACATCAAATATAAGCCTCTAGTATTAAAGAGGAGAAACTCGTGGCCTATAAAATATCAGTAACATCTCAAGGTCACAGAGAATCAATGGCCAAGCTGGGAGTCAGAAGGCAGCTCCCCTCAAGCCCACCCCCTCGCTCTGTAAAGTTGCTCTCCTCCTGCCAGGGTCTGCGCGACAGGCTTGGCCAAGCACATTTTGTCATCTGTCCTTTACATCACGTGACTACTGGTGATACATACAACTGAGAAGAGACCATTTATTCTTTCAACAACTGTTCACTCAATTTTTCCCAGGTGCCAGGTACTATTCTAGGCATTTTGGGAATAAAGAATGAGACAAAGGGCTGGGCACGGTGGCTCACGCCTGTAATCCCAGCACTTTAGGAGGCCGAGGCAGGTGGATCACGAGATCAAGAGATCAAGACTATCCTGGTCAACATGGTCAAACCCCGTCTCTACTAAAAATACAAAAAAATTAGCTGGGCGTGGTGGTGTGCGCCTGTAGTCCCAGCTACTCGGGAGGCTGAGGCAGGAGAATTACTTGAACCTGGGAGGCGGAGGTTGCAGTGAGCCGAGGTCGCACCACTGCACTCCAGCCTGGCGCCTGGTAAGGGAGTGAGACTCTGTCTCAAAAAGCAAAGAGAAAGGGCCAGGTGTGGTGGCTCACTCCTATAATCCCAGCACTTTAGGAGGCCAAGGCGGGAGGATCACGAGGTCAAGAGATTGAGACCATCCTGGTCAACATGGTGAAACCGCGTCTCTACTAAAAATACAAAAAAAATTAGCAGGGCACGGTGGCGCATTACTGCAGTCCCAGCTACTCGGGAGGCTGAGGCGGGAGAATTGCTTGAACCCGGGAGAAGGAGATTGTGGTGAGCCGAGATCATGCCATTGCACTCCAGTCTGGGTAACAAGAAGGAAACTCGGTCTCAAAAAAAAAAAAAAAAGAATGAGACAAAGAAGTGCCATTTTACAAGAAGCTCACATTCTATTGACAGAGGCAGACAGTGAACAAATAAGCAGGAAGAAGGTGTCAGATAGTGATAACTTCAGTGTAGACTATTCAGGTAGGATGAAGTGGGAAACAGTGATGGAGTGAATACTTCAGCCGTGTGTAGAATCTGAGAGAGCTCAGCGTGGAGAGAGGAACAAGGCTTCCATGTACACAGAGCAGTCAGCGCATCAGGCCTGAGAGGCAGGGCACGATGGGCAAGATGCAGCGAAAAGCAAAGCGGCGCCAAGTTCACTGTTCGTGGGAGAGCAGGGGCTGGCAGGGGCCTGTGGCTGGCAGAGCTCTGCAGACTACAGTTCGGAGTCTGGGTTTTGCTTTCAGGGCAGAGGGAAAGGTTTGGAGCCATGATTATATAATCTAATTTTGAAAAGATGATCACTCGGGCTGCAGGCTGGGATAACCACGGTAGGAAGATGGAGCATGGAGTGGTGGAATAGAGGAAGCAGGAATCTACTGTACTTGTCTCTTATGGTGAAGCGATTATGTGAATGGAGGTGGCAGAGGTGCAATTAGAGAGAAGGGACTGGCGAATATACTGAATGGGGACTGGGGATGGTGAGGAGGAAGAAAGCCTAGGTTTTGGTCTTAGAAACCTCAGTAGATGAGGGCAGCATTTACTGAAATGAGAAAGACAGACAGATGAGTGGATTTGAGCGTTTGGCAGAAATGAGGAGGGGAACATAGGCCTAACTCTACACTCTCAGCAGTGCCATCAGAAGTAGGTAAATATCATAGTTACAAATAAGTAAACTGAAGTTTAGAAGGTAGGTGCGCCCACCTGCTATCAAGAGGCAAGCTCCACAACTGAGCTCTTTGAATGGCCACACCATGAGATTGGGAGACCCTCTGCTGGTAGACCCTCTCCTTGCCCACTGGATAATGTGACAAAATACTGGCCAAAATAACAGCAGTGTCCAGACGGTCTACTCTGTGTCAGACATGGCATTTGTCTCATTAAATGTCACACACGAGAAAACTGAGGCTAAGAAGGCCCATGTAACTTACTCAAGGTCTCACAACTAACAAAAGAAGAGAAAATATTGAAGACCCAATTTCATGATTCCAAAATCCATGTTCTTTGCATTCTGCTGCTACTGTACCATATCTTAAGATTGGAATTCTGTATTCTCCTTCCTATACATATATTTCTTTACCCTTGAAATAAAGGAAGTAGACATGGGCTTCCATAAAGCGATGAGAAAAATGCATATTTTATTTTGTAGGATCTGAGTGTTGATTCTTGGGCAATCAATTTTGATTATTTAAATGATTTGTGGTCTGAACAGCAATTCAATTGTGGTCTGGTACATACCACCTCTTGACTTTACATGGGATAGTTTTTATTTTTCCTCAGATTCACACCCACATCTTTAGCTTGATTATGGTATCCTCTTTCTTGGCAAAACCCAACCACTTCTAATTTTGCCTTCATGTTGCTAGTGAAATACCAAGAGTGAATTACTAGGACATTAGGAAAGGTGGCTATGGCTTTCATGCACTGTAAATTGCACTGACTTGGTTCATGTAATGATCTCTTTATTTTTTGAGACCTGTGGCAAATGCTTAAAAACACATTCTAGCTGTATCACTTCAAGGGTAACAAAAATCCCTCCTAGGAAGTAATGGAGGGCCAAACCCACTTCCAACCTGATTTATAACTAATGTAGACACCAGAATTGAAGGGCCTAGACTTTTGAGTTAGAGAGACCTGGGTTTGACTCTTTACTCTGCCCTGTATTCACTGTATTCCTTAGGCTAGTTGACTATGGATGTAAAATTCTGAAGATGACATTGTCATTTAAAACATGTCTATATACCAGTTTCATTATAAGACAGAAGCAGATTTCCCTCACTTGGAATGTGGAATATGGGCTAGTCACAGTGACTGTTTTTTTATTTTTGTTTGAGATAAAGTCTCACTCTGTCTTGAAGGCTGTAGGAAACGTGGGCCAGTCTTAGTGACTGTCTTCTTTTTCTTTTGAGAGAGAGTCTCACTCTGTCACCCACACTGGAGTGCAGTGGTGCTATCTTGGCTCATTGCAACCTCTGCCTCCTGGGTTCAAGCAATTCTCGTTCCTCAGGCTCCCAAGTAGCTGGGATTATAGGCATACGCCAAAACACCTGGCTAATTTTTGTATTTTTTGTAGAAACGGGATTTTGCCACATTGGCCAGCTGGTCTTGAACTCCTAACCTCCAGTGATACACCTGCTTCCACCTCCCAAAGTGCTGGTATTATAGGCATGAGTCACATGCCCAGCCTCAGCCTGTTTTCTAATAATTAGAAAGCAGCAGAAATAATGTTGTATAACTTTCAAAGCTGGGTAATGAAATGCAGTATAGTCCACCTGGCTCACTCCCTTGAGATGTTTGTCCCTGAAACTCAGCCACCGTGATATGAGAAAGTCAAATAGCCACATAGAAAGGCCACGAGTCCAGTTGAGATTCCAGCCACCAGCCAGCCACTAGCCACTGGCTCAGGTGATCCAGTACAGCCTTCAGAATGTCCCAGGTGATGTGCAGAGGAGTTGCCAAATCCTGCCTGAACTGCAAATTCATGAACAAAATAAACGTGATTGTTTTAAATAAAAAAGTCTAATGGCAGTTTGCTATATTACAGCTGACAATAGGAAGATAAATGCAACTTTTCTTTGGAGACTTTAATGGTCCCTTTTTTATTTTCATTCCCTCTAATATGCCTTCCTTCTTTTTCTATATATCACTTTGCAATGTAGATGGAGGTTAAAACCAGAGAGACATTTATTTGAGATCAGTCTGTAGACCTCAGTAGCTGTGAAAACTTGGACAAACCACCTAAATTCTCAGAGCTCCTCTTCCACTGAAAAACTGAGAATGATAATATAAACTTCATAAGACCATTGAGAGGATTGAATGAAAGGATGTGTTTGAAGGGTTTGGCAGAGAGAAGGTGGTTGGTGGTTGATATCCAATATCACTAGCAGCCATAGTAATGCATTGGCTGGGCACAGTGGCTTATGCCTGTAATCCCAGCACTTTGGGAGGGAGAAAGAGGTGGATCGTGAGGTCAGGAGATTGAGACCATACTAAAAATACAAAAAATTAGCTAGACACGGTGGCACACGCCTGTAGTCCCAGCTACTTGGGAGGCTGAAGGAGAATAGCTTGAACTCAGGAGGTGGAGGCTGCAATGAGCTGAGATCGTGCCTCTGCACTCCAGCCTGGGCAACAGACCAAGACTCTGTCTAAAAACAAACAGAACAAAACAAAAACAGCAGTAGAAAGAGTATGCATTGTAGAAAGCATGGGGTATGGGCTATTTTCTTTCTGTCTTTCTTTCTTTCTTCTTTCTTTCTTTCTTTCTTTCTTTCTTTCTTTCTTTCTTTCTTTCTTTCCTTCTCTCCCCCTCTCTCCCTTCCTTCCTTCCTTCCTTCCTTTCCAGCTGAGGTCTCACCTGTTGCCCAGGCTAGACTGCAGAAGCAGAATTAGAGCACACTGCAGCCTCAGACTCCTGGGCTCAGACAGCCCTCCCATCTCAGCACCTCGAGTAGACAGGACTACAATTGTGCTCCGCCACACCTGGATAACTTTTTACGTATTTTTTTATAGGGCCAAGGTCTCACTTTGTTGCCTAAGCTAATGCCCAACCTCAAGCCAATTTCCCACCTCAGCTTCTCAAAGCTCTGGGATTTAAGGTGTGAGCCATGGCACCCAGTCCACCTGGGTTTATATATTCTTGTTGTACATAAAGTAGAAATAGCATTTTGGTAAACACATGCACATGCACACACATTTGACACAGAAATCCCATTACTGGGTATATACTCCCAAAATTAGAAACCATTCTACTATAATGACACATGCACTATTTACAAGAGCAAATAGCATAGTTAGTTTTGTCAACCCCAGAGTATCTTGACATGCTGTTTCTTTTCTATCTATAATTTGACTTGTTTATTGCGGCATTATTTACAATAGCAAAAGGCTTGGAACCAACCCAGATGTTCATCAATGATAGACTGGATAAAGAAAATGTGGCACACACACACTATGGAATACTCTGCAACCATATAAAAGAATGAGCTCATGTCCTTTCCAGATACATGGATGAAGCTGGAAACCATCGTCTTCAGAAAATTAACACAGGAACAAAAAACCAAACACTGCATGTTCTCACTCATAAGTGGGAGTTGAACAATGAGAATACATTGACACAGGGATGGGAACATCACACACTGGGGCCTGCTGGGGGTGGGGGGAAAGGGGAGAGAAAGCATTAGGAGAAATACCTAATGCATGCAGGGCTTAAAACCTAGATGACGGGTTGATGGGTGCAGCAAACCACCATGGTACAAGTGTACCTATGTAACAAACGTGCACGTTCTGCACATGTATCCAGAACTTACGGTATAATACAAAA
Organism: Plecturocebus donacophilus; assembly: GCA_004027715.1. Lineage (NCBI taxonomy): Eukaryota > Metazoa > Chordata > Mammalia > Primates > Pitheciidae > Plecturocebus > Plecturocebus donacophilus. The sequence goes on from PVKP010010579.1 coordinate 12,291, forward strand.
AAAGATAATAGGGAGTGTAATTTAAGAAATAAGTAAACATAAAAAGTCAAATACTACCTTGATATTTCATCCTCCAGATGTCATGATGTAAGTTTGTGGTTTTAATTATGTTGTTTATATAACAATTTCTATTTTTTTTTTAATATTATGGTGGTCATCTGGTGTGGAAGAACTGTAGACATCAGGGATTAGTTCTACCCATGTATTCATGTGTATATGTTTAGGTGTGTGCCTGTGGAGGGAGGGGTGTGGTTAGGAAAGAAGAAAGGAACAAAGAAAGGGATGAAAGAAAGAAGAAAGGAAAGAAATATGGGAGCAGGGGTGCTGCCACAGATTGAAAAGATTGCAGCTCTCTGACACAGATCTCCAAGCTTTGTGAGCATGGTGAAAGTGGGCTAGCAGCAAGAACATAGTGGATGAAGTAGCCGAAACAATCTCGGCTGTGGGGTGAGATTGTTTAATTGGCTAATATGCCCTCCTTTTTCTATATTTCATTCAGTTAATTGGGTGAGAAAGAACAGAAGCACCATCAAGGATCAGAGGGGATCAAAGGTGGTCGCTGAGCCTTCCACACACAGCAGCGAATTAGAATGTGAGGTTACAGAGTGATATAAGACATGTTTCTCCATTCAGGGAGCTCATAGCTCTTTCCAGTTCATCAGGCATAGGGGTGACCTAAAATGTCTGTGTGCTTAGCAAATTATTCATAACTGGTTTAACTTGACTTACAGAAACTAATTACTACCCTTTCTCTTTCTATTTCAAAATCAAATCCCCTGCTTAAAATCTTCCAGTGACTTCCTTTTACTCTTAGAATAAAATTCACAGTCCCAAACCTTGCAAAATCAGGCCTCTGGATACCATTCACCATCATTTTACTCCCACCTTCACCCCTCCTCTGGCCACACTGGCCTTCTGGCTATTGCTCTGGAGCCTTCTGCCTGGAACCTTCTGCCCCAGGGAGGCACCTGCCTCATCCTGTTCCTTCACTCAGGGCCCTGATGGATAGCTCCTGCACACCAGGAGGACTTTCCCACCACCCCATGGGAAATGCAGCTCCCCACATCCAGTTACACTCTAGCAACTTGTCATTCTAGACCTTCCAGCCTCACTTTTTTCATGCACTGATCTGGGGGTGTGTATATGTGTGTGTGTGTGTGTGTGTGCATGTGTGAGAGAGAGAGAGAGAGAGAGTGTTGGGAGGGCATGAGGGTGTGTTTCTGTCTTCCCTACCATAAATATGTAGGCAAGAACTCTGTTTTTTCAGTGTTTTGTTTCACTGCCCAGTGCCTGGAACAAAACAGATACTCAGAAATGCCTAGTGTATGAATGAAAATGTTAAATCTGTGCATTGATCTTGGGTGGTAGAAGTATTGAGAACAAAGCATTTTTAGTTTTGTCAAACCCAGAGTACCCTGACGTGCTGTTTCTTTTCTATCTGTAATTTGACTTTTCTACATCACAATTCCTTACTCAGATTTCTAAATGAAATCATTAGTTTTGTGAACATGGGAAGTTGAATATTGCTAATGAACATGAGAATTAATATGCACAAGTGCACTTACAGATCCGTCTGGGCACATAAAGAGTATGTGATGAATATATATACCATTATGGATAAAGTGTAAATATATATATATTATATATATGATACATATACTGTATAGCATATATAATGTATATATTATATGTATGTATATATACATATGTATATATAGTATACTACAAATAATATATACGTATATTATTAATACGTTATATATTATTAATATATATTATGTATATTATGACACCCCAATGACTGAATCCAGTAGGGAGCCTTCTAGGCACCACAAAGACTATTGCAAGAGAATTGTGAGATAGGTAGGCCTTCCAATGCCTGTCATATAATATATATGGAATATTATATAGTATGTACATCATATATGTTATATATCCATACCATAGTATATATAGTGTAGATTATTATGTGTGGTATATATAGCCAGTTAGCTGTATGCTCACTGAGTATCAGTAATTTTAAAACATTGAGAATTTAAAACACTTTAAAAGAAATAGGATGCTCTCCAGAAATAGGATGCTGTACTTTTAAAGTCCATTGTAACATAACTAGGTAAAGCAATTGACTGCAGGTAGATACCACTCTCAGTGACATGAATGAATTAATAGGAATGGTTTTTAACCAGCTCATTACTGGTAGGTAAACAGGGTTCTGTGCACTGTAGGGCTCTGGATTCTTAGGGCTCCTGAAGAACTCACAAAATCCTCATGGCAATCTAGCTTGCATGAATGACTTGCTCCGCAAGTGCTTTCTGTTCAGACAAACCAAAGTAAACTCCAGCCCAGGCAGTCCTGCAGCCATTAGATTTCAAAGTAATGGAGTCTGAATTTCCAGTGCTTTCGTGTGTTTCAATATTGACTTCTTACCTCTGCCTTCAAGAGCTCACAGCTATACTAAAGAGGGTTTCCACAAACAGACTTTCATGATGTGGAACAGTGAGTGCAGAAGGATGCCTACACCAGATACTGACACCCCAATGACTGAATCCAGTGGGGAGCCTTCTCGGCACCACAGAGACTGTTGTAAGGAAACTGTGGGATAGGCAGGCCTTCCAATGCCCATTCCCAGCAGAGATCTGCGCACTCAGTTTCCCCATGTGGTCACTTGCCTATGCCCTTCTCCATTTTGTCTTTCTTCCAGGGGAAAGTTATGGGTTATAGATCTAATTGGCTACGTGATTAAAGCATCCTCCAGACTATGGCTCTGATATTTATTTTTCTGGCCTTTGTGTAAGTGTTTCCTGTTTCATTTCATATGTTTATCACATACCACCTTCAGGACTCTGGTCTCAGGCAAAATGCCTATGAAGGTGCTGACAAGAGAGAAAAGGAAGCCTTTCTCCCTGGGGACAAGTGACCACCTCCTCCCCCGTGACGAGGCGCTGTGAGAACTGGCAGGCTGTGGAGATTCTCCAGCACTGGGCTCTGTACTGGAAGCTGCACTGTAGCACGGGGCCTCTGGTCCTGCAGAAAACTCAGAGCAGAAAGCAGCAAACAGAGTGAAGGGAAAAATAAGATGCACGAGAATCACAAAGACACTTTCCCTAGGATACAGATGTCCTGGGGAGACATTGGAGAGAGTTTCTAGCATAAACCTTCAGTTAGAGAGAAGGAGGACACATTCCATTGGCTGGAACTGATCAGTAGTTCTGGGAAAAAATATCCAAGGAGGCTGTCATAAAATGACAGTGTCATGGTCAGTCACAAACTGAATGAAAAAGGCCCAGTGGTGACCCATGCATGACCTTATCCTGCCTGTCTCCTCCTTCTCCCTCTGCTGCTACTAAATGAATGGAACCAGGGCCCTCGCTGGAGCTGAGAGCAGGTAGAAGGAGGCTCTGGGGATGCTGTGTAGGAATACACAGGTCTTCCCATGAAGGGGTGTGTGAGCCATGGAAGCTGCCACGTCTAGGCCAGGACGACACAACACCTGTGATGCTGCCCAGGAATGTGCTCAGTTCAGGCAACCCTGACAAGTCTGTGGTCTTCACAGAGACATACCTGGCTGCGTTTCTCTCTTCTCCCATTTTCCTACACAATAAGGACATTTATACAAAATCATGTTTTTTTCCGACTCCTTCATTTCCTTGTAACTTTTGGCTCTTTGCAGCTTTTTGTGATGTATCGGAAACAGCATTTTTGCTCTGATTTCAGGAGATGTTGGTTGCAAGAGCTAGAACTGCTCCTTTCCAGCTATGTGGCATTAAACAAGCATCTTATTCTCTCTGAAATTTTGTTTTCTGAAATACCAGACAGGGACAATGACTTTTATGGTACAGGTCTGTTGCCTGGGTTAGAGATAATTCCAGTAGCTCATCCCACACAAACCCTCAAACATAAGAAATCTCAGTCATTATTGGCCATTTAAGCATGTCTTTATTTTGCTTTCATTTTGCCTTCTTGTATTGTCTCCGTTTATTATCTATTGTGCATAGTATGTAGGAGAATCTATGGCCACAAGTCACTCCTACTTTCTCTTATTGATTTAAATGTACCTGCAGCCACAATGTAATGTTTCATATGTCTACTAACCCTGGCTACTAATTAGTAATAGCCAATAGGCTATGGAAGTAAGGCTGCAAACTTTTAAAAATTAACAACAAAACTGTTTATAATCATCTTTGACCCCCACTCTTTGAGCTTATCACATTACCAAAATTGAAGGAAGGTAACAGTATCTATTGCTTGGAAACAGGCACTCAGTCTCACAGTGATGTTGGGAGTATAAACTGGTACAACCTTGATGCATTGCAGAATTCAATGTGGCAAGAGTCTTAAAAATATGCATTCTTGCTGCCTGGCAAATGGCACCTCAAGGAATTTGTCCTGAGGATATAATCAGTTATGTTCACAAAGATCTATGTGCAAAACTGTTCTGCAGCATTGTGTCTAACAGCAAAAAAATGGAAACAATTTACATGTCCAAATAGGAGATTTGTTAATTGGAGTCCATTCATATAATGAAATGCTCTATAGTAAATATAATTCATATTATGAAGTTATATTTATCGATATAGAAAGGTATTTGTACATTTCTTGTGTGTGACAAATACAGGCTGTAAAAGCTTATCACAGGGTCGGGAATCTCTTCCCAGCATAGACTACCGATTCAGCTGATAAAGAAAAACCTTGCACAATATTCTTCCAGAATCATAGGTAAAGAGGAGATGGCCTCTACCTTTTTTCCCTTCTGTCCTTGGGCTTCCGTGTGGGAAAGGGAGTGGAGTGGCTTAGTAATAATAAGGACCAGGAAAACATCCCTGTAGGTGTATCCGCTGGGTGCTGGCTGTTGAATACATGTGGCTACATAGGCTGTATATTGTTTTTCCCATTCCTGCTTCCAGAAGGTGAGCTCACATGCATGGGGGCCCAGGTGGATTCCATCCTGGCAGTGAACATGTGAAGTTAGGTCACACCCCTATGGAATTGCCTAGATAAGTGAGTGCTCCGTTACCCCACAAGCCCTGTCTGGTCTGGAGATGGAAGCCAAGGGGACAAAGTGGTCCATGCTACATTCTCCAAACCAGCTGACCAGAAGAAGGTAGACACTGAGCCTACATACCCATTATCCTCCTTTGTCTCCCGCTTTTTGATTCAGAACCCATGGGGAAAAGAGGATAAATGAAGACCCTTATGCACAAACATTTGGTGTATGTGCCTTGTGCCTCTGAGAATATACATATGGAAGAACATCTGGAAGGATTCACTCCTGACATTAAAGTAGCTGTCTTCAGGGGGTGAGATTATCTACATGTACGAGCTTTCTAATTGATTCTGTTACTACATAATTATTACAATTATTTTATTTCCATTGTTAAAACAGAAATACAATTTCCTTTGTGTTTGTTTCCCATTATGAAACACATTTTGGACCTTCCCTGCTGCACTGGAAACTTTGAATAAGGACATCAGTGTTTGTTGAATACCTATTATGTACCAGCATAGCACAAGCAGTTCGGACTAAATTTTTTCTTCCATCCTCAGATCAACTTCATGGGTTCAAGATTTTCATGCAAATTTTTCAGGTGATGTGTGGCTCACTCCTGTAATGTCAGCACTTTGGGAGGACGAGGAGGGCAGATCATGAGGTCAGGAGATGGAGACCATCCCGGCCAACATGGTGAAATCTGGTCTCTACTAAAAATACAAAAAAATTAGCTAGGTGTGGTGGCATGTGCCTGTAATCCCAGCTACTCGGGAGGCTGAGACAGGAGAATCACTTGAACCAGGGAGTCGGAGGTTGCAGTGAGCCAAGAATGCACCACTGCACTCCAGCCTTAATGACAGAGAGAGACTCGGTCTCAAAAAAAAAAAAAAAAATTCAGATGATGAAATTGGAACTGTAGAAATTGAGCAACTTGCACAAGATCACCTAATTAGTAAATGACAGGATCAAGCCCTTACTCCCAATATGACTTGCTGCCAAACCATTGCCCTCCCATTCAAATAAGATAAGGGACAGTGAGGCAGTTGAATTAGGAAAAGAACACATTTGCAAAGGCAGTGATGTAGTCAAATTCATATTACAGAATGCTTATGCTGAAGGAAGTCTGTAGTCAGAATGAACATTTGTTCTACAATTCTGCCAAATAAACCTTCAAAAACTGGAAACAACACAATGAAAAGAGGGAAGGGCATTTCTGGAGACAGGCACCCTGATAACAGTGCTGAGGTGGCACGTGCAGGGTTGACAGCCATGGAGAGAGAAATAGACATAAATCTAAACGTTGACTCTGGCAGGGCAGAACCCTCTGAGGACGCTGCGTAAAGGGACATGAACTGGTACCTCTGATCACATCAGCCCTGCAAGCCCGTTGAATCTAAGGAGAGTACAGTAATTGATTTTCACAATGCTCATCCTGAGTCATCAAGAAAAGGTTACATTTTACATTCAGAATTCTCTGTTTAACAAGGCATGGGAGCGTGTAATCCATTTGAGAAAGATTTTCATTTCAAATAGTTAAAAATTCTTTGGAAAGATTTTTGGTACTTAAAAGGATAAGTGACAGTTATCTGGAAAATTCTCTTACGTGGAACAACATCTTCCTTGAAGATCCTAGATCAGGAAGGCATTCTGTTGAATTTAGTTAGGTTTCTATGATTTTCCCTTTGTTGACATTGTATTCTCCATTTTTCCCCAGCCTTTCAAACTTCCTAACTTCTAAGTGCTGGAATGTAAGTTTCTTGAGGCTAGAGATTATAACACCACCCTTTCTTAGATACTTCAGATATTTTGACCTTTTTTCTCCCACAAAACAAATGATGAACTGACATCCACAAAAAAAAAAAAAAAAAAAAAAAAAAAAAAAATGACTGACTCCCAGGGAACATGTAAATTTTGATGAACCCTTTCTTACATTTTACGGAAACTCTTTAGAGTCTTGGTAAGCAGTTCTACAAGTTGTTTTTGTTTTTGTTTTGTTTTGTTTCCTTTTCCAAGCATGTTAATAACTAAATCAGCCATTTACTATAAAACATAACCATAGGAAAATAAATAAGTAAATAAGCAGTGTTAGTTTAATTTTTTCTAGAAGCACACTTAACTTATAAAAAGAGTCATTTCCCCTAAGGCCCCCTCTTCTCAGGCTCTGTTCACGTCATAAACCCACAGGCTTGCCTGCCTGCCTGGCTGGTCTCCCTGTCTAACGCTGCTCTCCCAGGCATCCAGGCATCCTCCACCCCAGACATAACTCGTCACTCTTGGGTGGGTATGCTGAGATCCTGGTGCCTTATCAAACCTTCTCTCTCCCCAAAATAGCATTTCCCACTGTCACACTTTCTATGCCAATCTTGAATGCTCTCTTCAAGGGCAATTGCTCTTCAGGTGTTCTTCATTTTCACAACTGATGCAGGGTGGGTGTTCAAATTGTTTTCTTTATGATGATGAGGAAAACACCTTGAGAGGTGACAGAACTCACTCTAGGTCCCACCTTGAATTTCAGAGCCAGGATTAGTACATAACCAGACTTCTCCTGGTATGTTTCTCTCCAGTGCACAGTGACTAACTGTAACTATAGCTCCCTTCGTGCCAATTTTGCCAATTTTCCTTTGCCTGCTCTTCCAAGTTTGGGGGTCCCATCTGTCCCACTGTGGCCATGCATCCAGAAGCCTTACCTGGCGTGTTGAGCAGGCGGGACCTCCTGCAGTGGTAGACCACCTCCTGCTCACAGTGCTCAGAGCTGTCGATCATGGCCTCCAGCTGCTCCATGCTGCCCCCGTAGTCCAAGGCCATGGCATAGGGATTCTCAGAGTTGGCGCCCCGCACTCGGGTCAGCTCTGGATTGTTGTGCTGCACTGACGTCCAGATCTTGTCCTCTGCCCAGTTAACACAACACAAAGCAAGAGACATGAGGAGGAATGTCAAAAATGGGGCATAGGAGTAGTGTGATGGACCACTCTGCAGGCAATATTAATCAACACCCTGGTACTGTATGCAGAGCACGAAGAGACACCGTGTTCTCCGTGGAGCTCCACCAAAGTGAGTATGTAGGACAGTCATCTTAAGAGCTCAATTTGTGGAGCCCTTTCCCATGGGCTCTACGCTAAGCATTTAATCCCATGATTTCAGTTAAGATTGGCAATGCCTAAATTGGAAGGGAGGCAATACTGCTATGTCAAAAATAAGGAAAATGTGAATGAGACTTTGGCAGCTAACCCAATATCCCACAGTTAATAAATGACTAAGCAAGGACTTGAGCTGAGGATGTCTGACTCCAAAGCCTGCACTTCCAGCTACTGATACATTTCCTCACAAGAGAAACACTAGCACAGATGACGTTTTCATAGAACTATTTTGTCAGAGAGCAAGGTTGAGATTCTGTGATCCACACTGTTCATGCCATGAAGTTAATTGTAGGGTTTTGTTTTGTTTAGTATTTATTTCCCATATTACTTCTCTTTGCCAAAAATATTTGCAAAGGTTTACAGTGAAAGAACACAGAGATAAGGACCTTTAAATCATGGTGGAAGAACATATTTTGCCTAATTGGGGAAAGAAAGCAAGGCAGTGAGAAAGGGAGATATTTGGGTATTAGAGCTTGAGAGATCTGTATTTGAAATCTGTATCTGCCAACAAGAAGCTTGGATAAATCGTTTTCTTTAAAAAATATACATACATATGTAAATATAGTTTTTAAAGAGACAGGGTCTCTCCCTCTCTCTGTTGCCCTGGCTGGAGTGCAGTAGTATGATCATAACTCATTGCAGCTTCAAACTCCTGGGCTCAAGCAATTCTCCCACCTTAGCCTCCCAAGTAGCTGAGACCACAGGCATGAGCCAACACGCCAAGACCCCTTCGCTTTTCTGAAGCTTAGTTTCACAGTCAGTTAAGAAAACAACAATTGCAACAAAAACAAGAGAGCAATATCCTTGTAGCCCTGGTAATATGAAAAAGCAACCACAAATGCAAAGTTGCAAGGCACTATCTAGGATGTATCAGACACTCTGTAGTAATAACCTAGGCTAAAACATTTACTACAATTGGACATGCAATTTAATTCTGAACATCCTCTCAAATACAGCAAAAGAGGAAATAGGAAGACTTGAAAAGTTTTTGTCCTCTGAGAATCTCGCCTGCATAATTACATCATTACTCTTCGTAGATTCTCAGAGTTGAAAAGGAGCCTAGCATAGAAATCGTGTAGTTTCTTCCCTCTCCATCGCCTTAGTGTTACAAATGGGGAAACTAAGTTCCAGAAAGTAAAGAAATGACCCCAGGCCCATCCATGAGACAGTAGTGATGAGCACATACACTGAAAGTCACCACTATTTATTAACACAGCTATGAAGCAGGAACACAGCAGTTGGCATGACTGAGCTGAAAAGAGAAAAGAACAGGCCACTTGGGTGCCCTTTGTTAATCCTTTCTCCCCCACTATCTCTGTACACAACTTGGGACATGTCATTTCATCTTTCTGAACCTCAGTTTCAACATATTAGAAGCAGGAGAAAAAGTATGATTTTAATTAATGCTAATGGGTTTTCCAACTCTATAAAAGAAAATATTTCTTGCAGCATGATATGGTTTGGATATTTGTCCCTGCCCAAATCTCATGTTGAACTGTAATCCCCAGTGTTGGAGACGGGACCTGGTGGGAGATGTTTGGTTCATGGGAGCAGATCCCTCATGGCTTGGTGCTGTCTTTGCGATAATGAGTTCTCAAGACATCTGGTTGTTTAAAGTACACGGCACCTTCCATCCACTCTCTCTCTTGCTCCTGCTCTTGCTGTCTGAACTTCCTGCTCCCCCTTCACCTTCCATCATGATTGTAAGCTCCCTGAGACCTCCCCAGAAGCTGAGCATGGATGCTGTCACCATGCTTCCTGTACAGCCTGCAGAACCATAAGCCAATTAATTAAACCCCTTTTCTTTCCAAATTACCCAGTTTTAGGTATTCTCACATAGTAATACAAGAATGGCCTAATACACAGTATAAAATTAAATTATGCTCAAACATTCTGACTCATCTTAAGACTATTTCCTAAAACCAGCCCACTGAAAACCCACATGTCCCCAGTGTTTCACTGGGGCAAGATTGTATTTTATTTTTTAGAGATGGGGTCTTGCTATGTTACCCAGGCTGGAGGGTAGTGGCACAATCATGGCTCACTGCAGCCTTGGCCACCTGGGCTCAAGTGATCCACCTGCCTCAGCCTCTCAAGTAGCTGGAACCACAGGTGTGTGCCATCACATCCAGATAATTTTTTAGAAACAATTTTTGTAGAGATAGGATCTCACTACATTGCCCAGGCTGCTCCTGAACTCCTGGACACAAACAATCTGCCAAAGTGCTGGGAGTGTAGACATGAGCCACTGCATATAACCTAAGATTACATTCTTTATAAAGTCCAAAAAAATTGACGTTATTTGCTTTTGACTTTAAAAATAAAAATAAGACATAAATCATATTGGTAAAGATAATTATATTACAAAAACAATTAAGCCAAAACTTTAAAAATGTTATTCATACTAATATAGGCAAATGCTGATAAAAATAACCAAAAAAGTTATCCATCAATAATGAAATATTGTAGAGGGAGAAATAAAGATGGACAGTTTTGAAACATCCATGACACTTATACAAAGAAGACAGGAAAAACCCTGTCCAATCTATAATACTAAATGTTGTGTTACTGCTTTATACTTGCACATTTAACATATATTATCTCCAGTACTCACAATAATCCACCACACACAGTATGTGTGTGTGTGTGTGGGTGGGTGTGTGTGCAAGATCATATGATATATATAACTGACATCACAAACTTTAGCTTCAAACACAGTATGAGGGACAGGAGAAATGGTTGCTTGAAACCTACAGCCCCTGAGTTGGTTTTTATTTTGAATCTTCCCTTTGTCCTCTGATTATCTTTTTCCTGGGAGACAGCAGGATAAAGACTGAAAACAAGAAGTAAATGGATGTTATTTTTCCCATCTGTGTATCTATGTGTCTGTCTCTTAGACTTGTCCCCAGTCTCAATGCATCCAATCTGATTCCAAAATTGGTCTCCACATTTACTAATTCATATAGATTTATGTTTCTCAGTATACACAGATTTTCATATCCCTATATTCATTTATCTGATTATTCATACATTTGTTGATTGATTTGTTTACTCATTGAATCACTTTACCAATATATTTTTTTGGTCCACGGCTACATTGGCCATTGTGTGGATTCAGCCTTGCCACTTGACTCTATATTGAAAGGTCAGGTGTTAATGCCACTGAAAGAAGATCTGCTTTGATGACAGATACTCCTGATGCCTGCTCTAGGCTAGGGAATTGTGGTTTGAGCTGGAAAGGTTTATGTGAAGATCATCTTTGAATTATTTTCAAACAAGCAAAATTCATTTTGACAGTCCTTTACATAGGTGAGGAGGTGGAGATTCACTTATAAGTGAACTTACACATGACTTCAACGAAAATTGGACCCGTAAAACTAAATGTTCAAGATGGTCAAGTTAGTAGGACAGTGGGGATTAGTGAACACAGTATGGGTTCTGGAGTGCGCAGATCTGGGTTTGTGTTCCAGCCAGCCCAACACTTACATGTGGGAGCAACCTTGATGAAATTATTACTTCTTCAAAGCCCAGTTTTCTCATTGGTAATGTTTGAAAAGCAGCAATGGCACCAATAATACCATGAAACGGGCTAGCTTTAGAAACAAGTCTATTCAGATTGGAATCTATGTTCTGCTCTATGTTAGCAATAAAGCTTTTGGCTAGTTTCATAACATTTCTGGTTTCCTCATTGAAAAATGGTCATATTTACACCAGTCTTTGAATCCATAAAAGTATTATGATGATTTGATACACATGGGCTGTCTGGCACTCAAATGGGTAAAGACTCTAAACATGAGAAGTTTTCTACAGCATTAGAGTGAGGGTGTGGACTTCATTCCTTAGAGAACTGGGATGGGGAGTGCACTCTGCAAATGCGGTTAGCAATTGTAATGGAATGATTTCTTGTAATATAGCTGCTGCTGTCTACACTAAATTATTATCACCTTGTTAAGTTCTTTTTTCACTACGGAATAGTCCCATATATCACTCTCTTTATTTATGTCCTTTGCATATCCTGAAATTCCTTCAAGGTAATTTGTTCGTTAGTATTCAGGATGCAGAAACCTGAAAAAATATTGTCCTCTGATATGACCTTTTGCTACCCCGTTCATTATTCTCTTTCATTACTTCTACTGCACACCACTACTCAATCCCACTATTAGAAACATAGCCTCTTCTCTTTCACTGCTCAAAGGCATACATGTATTGACTTACCAGATCAATTCTCTTTTCTTAGGAGAGAACTGCATTTGGAGATTTTTGAACAGGCAGGAACCTGTTCATCATTAGCTGAGGAGGGAAACAGGGCCACTTCACTAAGCACTCTGGTTCACTTAAAGTAATAGTTATCTATTTGAAATATTGGCATTTTTAAAGTTGCATTCAGCACAGTGGGTTGGCATCAGTGTGAACAATCTCATGACCCAGATCCAGAGCTTCTGCCATGCCTTGTTTATGTATAAAGGAACTATGAGTTATGGGCCATCAAACAGCATGCACCATGAGCTTCCAAAGGCAGACCATGTATTCATATGTAAACCAGTATAGCATTACCCAAGGTGCACTGTGAATTTTAGCTTTCAATTTCATTTCTTCATAAAGCTATGAGAATTTTTAGGATGGGAAATGCATAATTCACTCTTGTGTTTAAATATGTGCCCAGTTAGTGCTGTGCTATACACCAGAGTATGTATGCAGGAGAAAAATACATTCTCTAACTTCTCCAAAAGCCTATCATCATCAGGGGAGAAAGTTGTGTACACAAGAATGACAATGTTTGAGGCTGCTATAAAAAGTCTGGAGACTACAAGTGAAGGAAGAAGGGCCTTCTTGAGATCTGTCTGAGGCAGAGTTGGTGGGTAAGTTATTAGAGAGCCCTGCCAGGTGAAGACTGTGCACTCTTCCTTGAGAACTTCCAAGGTCAAGAGTGGTCTTTCATCCTCAGGCTACCAGAGCCTAAGCTAGCCCTAAGCACCCAAGTTAGGACTTCTGGATGGCTTCGTCAAGTGAGGAAACTAATTAATCATTTATATACTGTCTGGTTCTTAGTTTCTGCATTTCTGGAGCTGCTCTTTTAAGCTTGTATTATATAATGGTCCAAATTGAAAAGAAGCCTCAAGTTAAAAATCAAAACATACACATACACACACACTCACACTCAAAAGTAACAAAAAGAGAAAAGAAAATGAGATTATATAAAGAGCCAGCAGAGTAGTAATGGTGGAATATTCTGAAACATTTTGTATTAGCATCGCTGTGGTAAAATTTTCCCTGGTCATCACCCAAGAAAAGCCCCGAGCAGTCTTCACTGGTGGGTCTCTATGTGAGCTACCTGGCTCCTCTGGCTCTCATTTTGGAAGCCATAAATGGTTTACATACAGAGCAACAATTTAATTTTCTTTCATATTTTTTCTCTCATCATATCTGATTGTTCTTATTATGATGATCATTATTATTAATAATAGTAATTACAGATCCTGCAAGCAATTTCATCTGTTACCATGGGATTGCCACTCAGAAGAAATAACAAACAAAAGGAAAGTGAAAAAGGAGAGACAAGAAATAACTCTGATTAATAAGAGCTCATTCTACATACACATCTGTCTCTTTGCAGAGCCAGAAAAAAACTGCTATTTTTCTATCATCATGCTTCCCAAGAAAGGGAAGCCTACAGATTGTCAATACCCAGCTTAATTGAACTGAAATCACTGTGGGGAGCTGCTTCTTATCCTTCGAACAGTGTTCCAATTCACTTAGACTCCTATTGTAATAGAGCAAGTCTATATTAAGGTCCCCGGGGTCACTTCTGCTGTAGTTATCTATGTTGACAAAGTGAGTTTTCTATGCCAAGGGTAAAGACAGTTTAAATAATCCTCAAAGTACTGTCTCTACTGCTCATTTCCCATCTACTTATGTACAGTCTTGTGATATCTCTTGTCATTTTGCATTGATAGTTATTTAATTTTTCATGTGTTTGTCTCATCTCTCCATTTAAATCATAGGTAATGACTGCTGAGTAAATATAGGCTTGGAAAGGGTTTCATGGTTCATGGAGGCAGATGTGATGAGGGGAAGCTTGAGCTTTGTCATCATCAAGCTTCCAATGCCAGCTGTGCCACCCGCTGGACTCCTAAACCTGCAAGAGACTCAGCACCTCCCCAGCCTCAGTCACCTCCTCTGTAAACTGGGAATAACTCATTGTGCAGTGTTGTCATAAATCCTGAATAAAAAGCATAGGTGTGAACTGGTGCTGGCTCTGAGTAGGTGTTCCTTCTTCCTAACCCTTCACCTGCTACCTGACTGCAAGTCAAAGCTGAACTGCTATGAGCCGTTCTGTTGAAGCGTGTCCGGGAGTATGTGAAGAGATTATTTCATTATTAGAAACACTTCTGGGAACCTTTGCTGAGAGGGTAATTCCACCTTCCTCCCACCCAACCTTTAAAGGGAAGGGAGGCAATTGGTGTAAAGTGATTTCCAATTCCTTTAAAAGGCTTTAGAAATCCCCCAGGAGCTGTTTTTCCTCCCATGTGTACCAGTCCAGCTGTCTGTGTGAGAATCCATCCGTGCCTCACTAAAACCACGGCAGGCGTGGCTGCACTTAGTGTCTGGGCTTCTGCTGTTTGGGGGCGTGCACATTACCGGTTCAGGGTGGCTGGTAGAGCTACCATGTGCTTTGCATTAGTGCCATGCAGACACCGCAGCATTACTGTCTTCCACCTGCCTGCGTGGACCACACTTTATGACTTCCAGACAACATACCTGATTGATTTATCTTCACACTTCGCTTTAGCCTTTACTTTTTGTGTACCTGTTCACAGGGGGTAATTTTTTTCTTTTTTCCTCTTTTAAAATAGGCATGATCAAAGAGACCTGGGAAATTTGTTTTATAATTTTAGGGGGTAATGGTTTGGAATGAATTCTGTGTGCACTGTATTATATTTGTTTATTTGTTGTTCACTAGTTTATTATTATTATTTATTTTAGACACCTACTGTATGCGGAACACTGTTGGAGACTGGAAAGGGGTGGGATGAGGAGCGCAAGGTTGGCTAACAGGCTGAACCCTGAGCTCAGGGAGCTCACAGCTGCTTCTAGGAAGGCAGACTGTCTTGTGTTGCCTTCCTGTTAGGCAGAATATCTGCAGCAGCAAATGGTGGGCTGCAGGGTGAGGGTGTGAGGACAAGATACCATCCCCTCATACTCAATGTATTGGCATTTTGGGCAGGGGAAAAGGATAAAAGAAGCCCTAAATCTAAGTCACCTGATGGGAAGAGGACTGTGAGGCTGTTGGTAGTGTTTTAATTGTGATTAGAAGGTTTTATGAGGTCATTAGGAGTAACTTGGTAGCAGACATTATCTTGGTGCAGGCTGAGGATAAGACTGGGGACTCACACAAGGACATACTAAATGTATTCAGACACAAGTACATAATAAATAGTGCTTCTGTTTGTTGCGCTGTAATGGTACAATAGCACTTGTTGTCTTTTGTTTATAAGATCTGAAGTAGCCAGTATTGAACTCAGAAGACATCATGAGCTAATGAGCTGACTGCAAAGGGCTAGCCTTTGTTCTTTGAAGAGATATTCAAAGGCAGCATTGACATCTCCTTGAACCAGGTAAGAAAAAGAGAGAAGACTTCTCTAAGGGTGAGAGTGTCTACTTACTCTGCTCTCGTGGAGCTTATATTCTGATTCTGGAGGAGACTGACAAGAAGAAAACTCAGAGATGAGATCAGAATTACTCATCTTTCTTTCAGCTGACATCTCTACTCTGGAGTTCATCACAAGATGAATGAGATTGTGTGATGCTGGTGCCCTCTCCAATGGGTGGTCTTTTCCAGTTCTGCCAACATCCCGTTCTTGTCTCATTTACGAACTATTGCAACAACATGTTTTCTCAGCGTCCCCTGCTAATCTGCAAGTACTACAAATGAAAACCTGTCTCGGAAATCTCTGTGTGCCTAACATCTGGCCCGCAGTAGGTATTCACTTAGCTACCTAACTAAACGCTTAACAGACTACCGGAATTTTTATCCTCTTCAGTGACAGCTCTTGAAATCAGCATGAAAATGACACATGATGGGAAAGGATGTTTAGATACATACTTGAAATCCTGCTATGCAGCCAAGGTTACATACTGTAAAAAATTAAATAGACACCCATAGGAGTCCAACTGAATTAAGTATTGTTAACTGACACAATAGAGTACAATGCAGCCATAATAAATAATACATAAGATTTCTATAAACTGATCTAGAATGATTTCCACTGTATACTGTGAAGTGACAAAATCAAAGTATTGATGCACAAAAGAATAGGATATATTTTGTGAAGGCATAAAGGAGAAAAATAAATACACACAGAAAGGACAAACTGATATAAACAGTTATCTAAAAAAGATGGGTAGGAACAAGATGAAGGCAGGAGGAGTCAGAGCTAAATGTCTCTGATCAGCCAGTGTGTGCGTATTTGTCTATATTTGACTTTTGTAACATGAACATGCTTTATATTGTCAAAAAAAATGAAAAGGATGAAGAAAAGGTAAGTCCTGAAACTGAATATTAATCAGAAAGTAACAAGCCTAGCTGTATATTAATTTGATAAAATAACCATAAAAAAGAAAAAAAGTTAATTTAAGCAACTTTCAAATAGTATTCTGTCTCACTTTATCCACCTGGCAGGATAAAGTCTAAGGATAAAAATTAAAATTCGAGGAAATCTTTAACTTTACTTTGTTATTGATATGATATTGCTGAAGTAATCCTGAAATGATTGTGTATATAGTGAAAAATGGAGCAAACGAGTAAATATACTGACACTGCAGAAAGAAGTTCTCATGGAGAGAGAAGATACATAAATAGACACAGAAGAGAGAATGATGGAAACATCTAGTGGAACTAGGTTTGTTTTGTAAATAACCTTATGAACTCATAAACACACACACACACACACACACACACACACACACACACACATTTTAGGTCTGTCCACTGAAAGGGCCTAGAAACAATGAGCAAACAAAACACCTAGATTTTGGTTTCCAAATACCATTTGCTACAGCAAAAAAAGAGGTAAGCTTCTTCAGGAAAAGAGCTGAGTCTGGGTTTAGGGTAGTGAAAGTTCAAGTTGACATTGAGAATATCTTCCCATGCAAGAACACAAGGAAATGCTCCAAGATTAATAGACACATGTAGAAAGGAAACAAGTGGAATTAAAGGGACTGTGAATTAGAGTCCATAATGACACAAGGAGAGATGGAATCAGGGAAAGATTTTTTTAAGAAAGCTATTCTGTAGGTAAGATTGCAGAACGGCATCTATAATTGTGAAAGCAGTTGGAAAATTAGAAAAGCAACATGTCACAAATTCAAATGTAATAACTTAAAAGAGTCAGGATCCTTCCCATATTGGGAGAAAATGTTGGGGAACAGGGTATTCACACAGTGCCCTTATGTAATACTACAGATAACTCACTCACTAGTTGTAAACCACCTTCACAATGAAGCGATCTAGAAGAGCTGTGTTAGCCAAATGATAACAAGGAGCATCCTCAGTATTGGGACAGATTGATATCATATGTCTGCTCATTGGCTGCACTGAGAAGGCAGCCATTTCTCATGAGACTTTCTTGCCAAAATGTTCTACAATGAGTAAATAATCAAAAATATCCAAAGTATGGGACATTTTATTTAACACCTGTCTTTTAATGTCCAGAAAAGATCAATGTCATGAAAACCAACCAACCAACCAACCAACCAACCAACCAACCAACAACAGCAAGAAGAAGGTGCCAGAGAGTTGGGCCTTCTAGATTAAAGGAGGTTGAAGGGTCATGGCAATCACATCCAAATATAGACACTGCTTGAATTCTGATTAAAAATATGAAAATAGACACTGCTATTAAAAACATTGTAGGAAAAACACGAACTATATATTGGATAACTTAATTGAATCAATACTTATTTTCTTATTTATTATTTCTTTTGTATGTTTACATAGAAGAATATATTTGTTCTTAGAAGATAAAACCTGAAGTCTTAGGTTTAAATTATCAGTGTATCTATCACTTACTTTCAAATGGTTCATTAAATTTTTTTAAAAAAATTTATCTGAGAAAATGAGGAGAGGAGAGAGAGAGAAAGAGATGAGGAAGGCACAAATTTGCAAATGTGGCAGAATAGTAAAGGTGAAGCGTATTTGAATACTCATTTTATAATTTTTTCAACTTTTCTGTAGTTTCGGACATTTAAGAATAAAACTTTCGCAAAAACAAGATAGTTTTCCACAAAGTTTCACATGTAGTAAGTGCTTAAAACTATTCTAAGCTCCAAAAACTTCACATGCACATGCTTTTATAATAGCATCAACACACACATACACACATGCACACACACACACACACACACACGAGTTAAGGACTAATTGGCAACATAATTATCAGAAAGCTATTATTAAATTTAAACTAAATTAAATTTATTATTAAATTTAACCATTTACTCTATGGTAGGTCATCCATGTTCAAGAATAAGTAGTTATTCACTCTGTTGAATTAATTTTTATGTGTGCTTTCAGTATTTCAGATGTTATGCATATAAAAATGTTATTAGTTATTATTTTCATCACCATATCCCCAGAAACACCAAGAAACCAGTCTATATTTCTGGGGACAGAGTAATGAAAATAATAACTAATAGTATCTGCCACGTATTAGATATATAACGTCAGGTCTTTTTTCTTGCAGTTTACATCAATTATCTCATATAAGCTTCACAACAAACTTATACATAGATCTATGATTACTTACAGAGAAAGAAACTGAGGAATAAGAAGGCTGAGTAACTCACCTAAGTCAAATAATTTGTCAAAAGTAGAAAACATGAGTACCGTGATTCATACCAAGCCCACACTCTAAATAACTAACTTGGATTTGGTAGATGTTTTTTAATTACATGAATTAAATGAGCAAGTATAAAAATTGTGATTTTCCAAGGAGCTTTACATGAGAACAGAATGAAAGCATACCCTAAAGAAGGTGAGCAAAACTGCATATAAGGCATAAGAGTTAGAATAGCCACAGGTAGCACTGGAAAACCCATGTAAAAATTGTTCCTATGGAGAGCAATCAGTCAATGCCTCCTACATGCTTCTCTTTACAAATAGACATAAATATGAGAAACCAAACACATACAGACTGAGAATGCAGGTTCATTGGTGCTCCTGTGACATGAGCCCACTCAGGAAAAATAGGACAAAAAGGCTCTCAGGCAAAGGCTGCTTGGCCTACCTACTTACCAAAACAAAGACCATCTTGGCCACTTTTTTCTCTGGAGTGTCTAGACCTACTTTGATTCATCATCTCTCCTTGGGAGCTGGGCCTCAGAGCAAAAGTGAACAAGAACAAGCAGGCTTTCTCAGAGAAACCTGACATCCACTTACTATTTTCCACTTCCAAACAGGAAAAGTATTCATTCGGCCAAAGAGTATCAGGGCATCAGAACACCCAGGGAAGCCAGCAGGACCTTGGGGCAACTTCTCATTGTATCTCTGCATTTATGACCCTGCTGAGCTCAATAAGGCCTGTCTTTCTTCTAGTTTCACTTCTTTACCTAGCCTTGTGATATGGTTTTGATCTGTATTCCTACCCAAATCTTATGTTCAATTGTCATCCCCAATGTTAGAGATGGATCCTGGTGGGAGGTGATTGGATCATGAGGTAGTTTCTAATGGTTTAGCACTCACCTCCCTAATGCTGTTCTCATCATAGAATTCTCATGGGATCTGGTTGTTTAAATGTGTAGCGTCTCCCTATGACCTCTCTTCCTCCTGCTCCAGCCATGTAAGACATGCCTGCTTTTCCTTCACTTTCCATTATGATTGAAAGTTTCCTGAGGCCTCCCTAGAAGCCATCATGCTTCCTGTACAGCCAGAACAGTTAGCTAATTAAACCTCTTTTGTTTATAAATTACTCCATCCCAAGTATTTCTTTAGAGCAATGCAGGAATGGACTAATGTAGAAAACTGGTACCAAGAGTGAGGAATTGATTTAAAGATGACTGGAAATGTGGAAGCAACTTTGAAACTGGGTAATCAGCAAATATTGGAACAGTTGGAAGGGCTAAGAAGAAGACAGGAAGATGTGGGAAAGTTTGAAACTTTCTAGGGACTCATTGAATTGTTGTGACCAGAATGCTGATAGTGATATGGACAAGAATGCCCAAGCCAATGAGGTTTCAGATAGAGATATGAAACTTATTAGGTGGGGTACAGTGGCTCATGCCTGTAATCCTAGCAATTTGGGACGCTTAGATGGATGAATCACTTGAGCTTAGGAGTTTGAGATCAGCCTGAGAAACATAATGAAACCACATCTCTACAAATAACAATAATAATAATAATAAATAGACATAGTAGTGCATGCCTGTAGTCCCAGCTACCTGGGAGAGCTGAGGCAGAAGGATTGCTTGAACCCAGGAGGTCAAGGCTGCTGTGAACCAAGATCGTGCCACTGCATTCCAGCCTAGGTGACAAAGTGAGAGCCTGTCTCATTAAAAAAATAAAATATGAAGATGGCCAATTAGGAGCAGCTCAGGATTGCAGCTCCCAGGGAAAGTGCAGAGGGTGAGTGGACGCCACATTTCCAGACGGATTTTTATTACCCACAGACCAGGAGATTCCCAGGCGGAGGAGCCCCACGGGTAGCCAGCGTGGCTGTTTTGCCGGCGCCCTGGTGTGGCGGTTCTCCATACAAAATACACTGGTCGGGGTGCCCTTTTAACTGGCGAGTGGAGCTACGGGAAGGCAGATTAAAAAGGGGACTGAATCAGGGAGCCAGCCCAGGAGATTCCCAGGCAAAAAAGCACCACGAATCTCAGCGCCGCTATTTCAGCCGGAGCAGTGTGTTGCCACATGGGAAATCACACAGATCCCGGGGCCTTTTCAACAGGCGACTGGAACACCTGGGAGAGAGTCAACTGTTCAACTGAAAAACAAAAGGCTCTGAGGCAGCGAGCCAGGTGATCAGGCTCAGCTAAAACAGCAATTGGAAATGCACTTGGTTGAGAGTTTCACAGCAAGCACAGGTGAACCCGGGATGGTCCAGTTCTGTGGGGGAGGGGCGTCCACCATTACCGAGGCACTCTACCACTATAGAGGTAGTCCACCATTGTGGAGGAAGCCTGCCATTGCCCAGACAACCCACCATTACAGAGGTGGGCCACTATTGCCGAGGCAATTCTAATTACACCCATATAAGCAGGACTACAGGGAAGTTCACACTGCAGCTGGGCGGAGCCCACAGCAGCTCAGCAAAGCCTCTGCAGGCAGACAGTGACTAGGCTGCCTCCTTGCTGGGTAGGGCAACCCTGAAAAAAAGGCAGCAGCACAGCAGAAACTGATAAATAAAGCCCTAACTCCCCGGGATGGAACACCTGGGGAAAAAAAAGGGGTTTATGAGTTCTGCTGCAGCAGAATTAACCTTACCGGCCCAGCAGCTCTGAATGAACAACAGAGCTCACAATTCAGCACTTGAGCTCCTATAAAGGACAGACTGTCACCTCAAGCAGCTCTCTGACCCCCATATATCCAAAGAGTCAACTCATAAAGGAGAGATCAGACTGACATTTGGTGGGTATCCTTCTGGGACAAAGAGAGCAGAAGAAGAAACTGGTAGCAATCCTTACTGTTCTGCAGCTGCTGCAGGTGATCCCCAGGCAAGCAGGGCCTGGAGTGGACCTCAGCAGTCCCACAGCAGAGGGGCTAGACTGTTAGAAGGAAAACTAAGAAACAGAAATAAGTTCATCATCAACAAACTAGATGTCCACTCAGAGACCCAATCTGAAAGTCGGCAACTACAAAGACAACAGGTGGATAAATACACAAAGATGGGAAGAAACCAGTGCAAAAAGGATGAAAAAATCCGAAACCAGAACACCTCTCCTCCAACAAGGGATCACAACTCCTTGCCAGCAAGGGAACAAGGCTGGATGGAGACGTGTGATGAAATGACTGAATCAGGCTTCAGAAGGTGGGTAATAAGAAACTTCTGTGAGCTAAAAGAACATGTTTGAACCCAATGCAAAGAAACTAAGAACCTTGAAAAAAGATTTGACGAAATGCTTACTAGAACGGACAACTTAGAGAGGAACATAAGTGAATTGATGGAGCTGAAAAACACAAAATGAGAACTTCGCGAAGCATGACCAAGTTTCACCACCCAAATAGACCAGGCAGAAGAAGCGATATCAGAGGTGGAAGAGCAAGTCAATGAAATAAAATAAGAAGGCAAGATTAGAGAAAAAAGGGTAAAAAGGAATGAAAAAAGTCTCCAAGAAATATGGGACTATGTGAAAAGACCTAATCTACTTTTGATAGGTGTACCTGAATGTGATGAAGAGAATGAATCCAAGCTGGAAAATACTCTTCAAGACATCATCCAGGAAAACTTCCCCAACCTAGCAAGGCAGGCCAATATTCAAGTCCAGGAAATACAGAGAACACCACAAAGATATCCTCAAGAAGAGCAACCCCAAGGCACATAATCGTCAGATTCACCAAGGTTGAAAAGAAGGGCAAAATGCTAAGGGCAGCCAGAAAGAAAGGTCAGGTTACCCACAAAGGGAAGCCCATCAGACTCACAGCAGATCTCTCAGCAGAAACCCTACAAGCCAGAAGAGAGTGGGGGCCAATATACAACGTCCTTAAAGAAAAGAACTTTCAATCCAGAATTTCATATCCAGCCAAACTAAGCTTCATAAGTGAAGGAAAAAATAAAATCCTTTGCGAACCAGCAAGTACTCAGAGATTTCATCACTACCAGGCCTGCTTTACAAGAGCTCCTGAAAGAGGCACTACACATAGAAAGGAACAACCAGTACCAGCCACTCCAAAAACAGACCAAATGGTAAAAAGCATCAACACAATGAAGAATCTGAATCGACTAACGGGCAAAACAGCCAGCTAGCATCAAAATGGCAGGATCAAATTAACATATTACCATATTAACCCTAAATGTAAATGGAATAAATGCCCCAATCAAAAGACACAGACTGGCATATTGGATAAAAAGCCAAAACCCATCAGTGTGCTGTATTCAGGAAATTCATCTCACAGCCGAGGATACACAAAGGCTCAAAATAAAGGGATGGAGGAAGATTTACCAAGCAAATGGAGAGCAAAAAAAAAGCAGGAGTTGCAATTCTCATCTCTGATAAAATAGACTTTAAACCAACAAAGATCAAGAGAGACAAAGAAGGGCATTACATAATGGCAAAAGGATCAATGCAACAAGAAGAGCTAATGATCCTAAATATATACACACCCAATACAGGAGCATCCAGATACATAAGGCAAGTTCTTAATGACTTACAAAGAGACTTAGACTCCCATACAATAATAGTGGGAGGCTTTAACACCCCATTGTCAATATTAGACAGATCAAACCGACAGAAAATTAACAAGGATATCCAGGACTTGAACTCAGACCTGGAACAAGCAAACCTAATAGACATTTACAGAACTCTCCACCCCAAATCCACAGAATATACATTCTTCTCAGGATCACATCACACCTACTCTAAAATTGACCACATAATTGGCAGTAAATCACTCCTTAGCAAATGCAAAAGAATGGAAATCATAACAAACAGTCTCTCAGACCACAGAGCAATCAAGTTAGAACTCAGAATTCAGAAACTAACTCAGAACTGCACAGCTTCATGGAAACTGAACAACTGGCTCTTGAATGTTGACTGGATAAACAGTGAAATGAAGGCAGAAATAAAGATTTTCTTTGACACCAACGAGAATAAAGACACAACATACCAGAATCTCTGGGACACATTTAAAGCAGTCTCTAGAGGAAAATATATAGCAATAAGTGCCCACATGAGAAACAAGGAAAGATCTAAAATCAATACCCTATCATCTAAATTGAAAGAGCTAGAGGGGCAAGATCAAAAAAACTGAAAACCTAGCAGAAGACAAGAAATAACTAAGATCAGAGCAGAACTGAAGGAGATAGAGACACAAAAAACCCTTCAAAAAATCAATAAATCCAGGAGCTGGTTTTTTGAAAAGATAAAAAAAATAGACAGACCACTAGCCAGGTTAATAAAAAAGAAAAGAGAGAATAACCAAATAGATGCAATAAAAAACAATAAAGGGGATATCACCACAGATTCCACAGAAATTCAAATCATCATCAGAGATTATTACAAACAACTCTATGCACATAAACTAGTAAACCTGAAGGAAATGGATAAATTCCTGGACACTTGCCTCCTCCCAAGCCTAAATCAGGAAGAAGTTGAAACCCTGAATAGACCAATAACAAGGTCTGAAGTTGAGGCTGCAATTAAGTGCCTACCACCCAAAAAAAGCCCAGGTCCAGAGAGGTTCACAGCTGAATTCTACCAGACATACAAAGAGGAGCTGGTACCATTCCTTTTGAAATTATTCCAAATAATCCAAAAAGAGGGAATCCTTCCCAAATCATTTTATGAGACCAACATCATTCTGATACCAAAACCCAGCAGAGACTCAACAAGAAAAGAAAACTTGAGGCCAATATCCATGATGAACATAGATGCAAAAGTCTTCAATAAAATACTGGCAAGCTGACTGCAACAGCACATCGAAAAGCTTATCCACCACTATCAAGTAGGTTTCATCCCAGGGACACAAGGCTGGTTCAACATACATAAATCTATAAACGTAATTCACCACATAAACAGAAACAAAGACAAAAACCACATGATTATCTAAATTGATGTAGAGAAGATCTTTGACAAAATTCAACAGCCCTTTATGCTAAAAACCCTCAATAAACTAGGTATTGACAAAACGTATCTCAAAATAATAAAAACTATTTATGACAAACCAACAGCCAGTATCATACTGAATGGGCAAAAACTGGAAGCATCCCTTTGAAATCTGGCACTAGAAAAGGATGCTCTCTCTCACCACTTCTATTTAATATAGTACTGGAAGTTCTAGCCAGAGCAATCAGGCAAGAAAAAGAAATAAAGGGTATTCAAATAGGAAAGGAGGAAGTCAAATTGTCTCTATTTGCAGACAACATGATTGTAGATCTAGAAGACCCCATCGTCTCAGCCCAAAATCTCCTGAAACTGATAAGCAACCTCAGCAAAGTCTCAGGATACAAAATCAATGTGCAAAAATCACAAGCATTCCTATACACCAATAACAGAATTAAAGAGAGCCAAATCAAGAATGAACTGCCATTCACAATTGCCACAAAGAGAATAAAATACCTAGGAATACAATTAACAAGGAATGTAAAGGACCTCTTCAAGGAGAACTACAAACCATTGCTCAGTGAAATAAGACAGGA
>PVKP010010579.1:37862-64283 GCA_004027715.1 Plecturocebus donacophilus
AAATGGGACCTAATCAAACTCCACAGCTTTTGCACAGCAAAAGAAACAGTCATTAGAGTGAATAAACAACCAATAGAATGGAAAAAAAATTTTTGCAGTCTACCCATCAGACAAAGGACTGATATCCAGAATTTACAAAGAACTAAAACAGATATATAAGAAAAAAAAAAGCCCATTCAAAAGTGGGCAAGGGATATGAACAGACACTTTACAAAAGAAGACATACATGAAGCCAACAAACGTGAAAAAACTGATCATCACTGGTCATTAGAGAAATGCAAATCAAAACTACATTGAGATACCATCTCACACCAGTTAGAATGGCGATCATTAAAAAATCTGGAGACAATAGATGCTGGAGAGGATGTGGAGAAATAGGAACAGTTTTACACTGTTGGTGGGAGTGTAAACTAGTTCAACCATTGTGGAAGACAGTGTGGTGATTCCTCAAGGACTTGGAAATAGAAATTCCATTTGACCCAGCAATCCCATTACTGGGTATATATTCAAAGGATTATAAATCGTTCTACTATAAGGACACATGCACACGAATGTTCATTGCAGCACTGTTCACAATAGCAAAGACCTGGAACCAACCCAAATGCCCATCGATGATAGACTTGACAGGGAAAATGTGGCACATATACACCATGAAATATTATGCGGCCATCAAAAATGATGAGTTCCTGTCCTTTGTAGGGACATGGATGAACCTGGAAACCATCATTCTCAGCAAACTGACACAAAAGCACAAAATCAAACACCGCATGTTCTCACTAATAGGTGGGTGTTGAACAATGAGAACAAATGGACACAGGGAGGGGAGCACTACACACTGGGGTCTTTTGGGGGGAAATAGGGGAGGGACAGTGAGGGGTGGGGAGTTGGGGAGACATAGCATGGGGAGAAATGCCAGATATAGATGACAGGGAGGAAGGCAACAAATCACACTGCCACGTGTGTACCTATGCAACAATCTTGCATGTTCTTCACATGTACCCCAAAATCTAAAATGCAATTAAAAAAGAAATAAAAACAACAACAACAACAAACATATATATGTATATATGTGTACGTGTGTGTGTGTGTGTGTATTTAAGCTTATATATGTGTGTGTGTGTGTGTGTGTGTGCATCATATGTAGAAACTTATAGAGAATTGGAGTAAAGGTCACTTTTACTATGCTTTAGCAAAGAACCTGGCAGCATTGTGCTCCTGCTCTTGAGATCTGTGGGATTTTGAACTTCAGAGTGATGATTTAGAGTATTTGGTGAAACACATTTCTAAGCAGCAAAACTTTTAAGAAGTGGCCTGCTTGCTTCTAACAGCATATCCTCATATGCGTGAGAAAAGAAATGATCTGCAACTGGAACTTATA
The DNA here is from genome assembly GCA_004027715.1 of Plecturocebus donacophilus. Taxonomy (NCBI): domain Eukaryota; kingdom Metazoa; phylum Chordata; class Mammalia; order Primates; family Pitheciidae; genus Plecturocebus; species Plecturocebus donacophilus. Next base: position 39,241 of record PVKP010010579.1, read on the forward strand.
TTTAAAAGGAAAGCAGAGTGTAAAGATTTGAAAAATTTGCAGCCTGGCCATGTGGTAGAAAAGAAAAGCCCACTTTCAGGGAAAGAAGTCAAGCTGGCTGCAGAAATTTGTATAAGTAAAGAGAAGCAGAATATTAATATCCAAGACAATGGGAAGGCCTCAAAGGCATTTCAGACTTCCATGGCAGCCTCTGCCATCACAAGCCTGGAGGCCTAGGAGAACAGAATGGTTTCATGGGTCAGGATCAGGGCCCCACTTCCCTCTGCAGCCTCGAGAGGCTGCTCCACACATCTTAGCCAATTCAGCTTCAGGGTGGCTTAAAGGGTCCCAGATATAGCTTGAGCTGCTGCTTCAAAGGGTGTGAACCATAAGCCTTGGTTTCCAGGGGGTGTTAAGTCTGAGGGTGTAAAGAGTGCAAGAACTGAGGCTTGGGAGACTGCAGCTAGATTTCAAAAAATTTTTGGAAAAGTCTGTATGTCCCAGCAGAAACTTGCTATGGGGGTGGAGCCCTCATGGAGAAGTTCTACTAAGGCAGTGTAGAGGGGAAATGTGGGGTTGGAGCTCCACACAAAGTCTTAACTGGAGCACTTACTAGTAGAACTGTGAGAAGAAGGCCACCATCCTGCAGACCCCCAAGTACTAGATTCACTGAAAGCTTACAATCTGAGTCTGTGAAAGCAGCCACAGGGACTGTACCCTGCAAAGCCTAAGGGGCACAGTTTCCTAAGGCCTTGGGAGTTAGTCCTTTGCACCAATGTGTTCTAGATGTGAGACATGGAGTCAAAAGAGATCATTTTGAGCTTTAAGATGTAATGATTGCCCTGCTAAGTTTCATGGCACCCGTACCCCCTTTCTTTTGGCCAACTCACTTTTGCAATGGGAGTGTTTAGCCAATGCCAATAGCCCCATTGTATTTTGGTAGTAACTAATTTTTTTTTTTCATTTTATAGGCTGATATGTGAAAGGTACTTATCTTCTCTCAGATGAGACTTTGTGCTGTGAGCTCTTGAGTTAACGATAAAATGAGTTAAGAGTTTGGGGGACTGTTGGGTAGGCATGATTGTATTTTGACATATGAGGACATGAGATTGGGAGAAGCTACAGGCAGAATAATATGACTTGGAGCTGTGTTCCCTGCCCAAATTTCATGTTCAGTTGTAATCCCCAGTGTTGGAAGTGGGCCTGGTGGGAAGTGATTGGATCATGTAGTGGGTTTTTAAATGTTTAGCACCATTCCTCTAGTGCTGTTCTCATGATAAGAGTTCTCATGAGATCTGATTGTTTAAAAGTGTGTAGCAACTCCCCACCTGACTCTCTTCCCTCTGCTTTTGGCCATGTAAGACATATCTGCTTCTCCTTCCCTTTCTGCCATGGCTGAAACTTCTCTGAGAGGCCTCCCCAGAAGCATCATGCTCCCTGTACAGGATGTGGAATTATGAATCAATTAAACCTCTTTTTTTCTTAAATTATTTTTTAAATAATTTTTTTATAAATTAAATAATACTCAGGTATATTTTTAACAAACACTCTATTGTGTGTGTTTTTTTTTCAAGTTCTGGCATACCTGTTGTGTAGAATGTGCAGGTTTGTTACATACATAAACATGTGTCATTGTGGTTTGCTACACCTATCAACGCATCCCCTAGGTATTAAGCCCAGCATAAGTTAGCTCTTTTCCCTAATGCTCTCCCCAGCTCCATCCTCCCCTAACAGGCCCAAGTAAGTGTTGTTCCTCCCCTTTTGTCCATGTGTTCTTATTATTCAGCTTCCACTTATAATTGAGAATATGCAGTATTTGGTTTTCTGTTCCTGCATTAGTTTACTGAGGATAATGGCTTCCAGCTTCATCCATGTCCCTGCAAAAGACATGATCTCATTTCTTTTTATTCCTGTACAGTATTCCACTGTGTATATGTAGCACATTTTCTTTATCCAGGCTATTATTGATGGGCATTTGGGTTGATCCTAGTGTCTTTGCTATTGTGAATAGTACTGCAATGAACATATGCATGCATGTATCTTTATAATAGAACAATGTATTTTCCATTGAATATATATCCAGTAATGAGATTGCTGGGTCAAATGGCATTTCCAGTTCTAAGTCTTTGAGGAATTGCCACACTGTCTTCCACAATGGTTGAACTAATTTACATTCCCACCAACAGTGTAAAAGCCTTCCTATTTCTCTGCAACCTCATCAGCATCTGACTTTTTAATAATGGTCAGTCTGATGGGTGTGAGATGGTATCTCATTGTGGTTTTGATTTGCATTTCTCTAATAATCAGTGATGTTGAGCTTTTTTCATGTTTGTTGGCTGCATGTGTGCCTTTTTTTTGAGAAGTATCTGTTTATATCCTTTGCTCACTTTTTAATGGGGTTGTTTGTTTTCTTTTTCTTGTAAATTTGCTTAAGTTCCTTGTAGATGCTGGATATTAGACCTTTGTCAGATGGATTAGATTGCAAAAATGTTCTCCCTTTCTGTAGGTTTTCTGTTTGCTCTGATGATAGTTTCATTTGCTGTGCAGAAACTCTTTAGTTTAATTTTATCCCATTTGTCCATTTTTGCTCTTATTGTAATTGCTTTTGGCAATATCTTCAGAAAGTCTTTGCCTATCCTATGCCCTGTATGGTGTTGTCTAGATTTTCTTCTAGGGTTTTTACAGCTTTGGGTAATGCATTTAAGTCTTTCATCCATCTTGAGTTGATTTTTGTGTAAGATGTAAGGAAAAGATACAGTTTTGATTTTCTGCCTATTGCTAGCCAGTTCTCCCAGAGCCATTTATTAAATAGGGAATCTTTTCCCCATTCCTTGTTTTTGTGAGGTTTGTCACAGATGAGAAGGCTGTAGATGTATGGTTTTATTTTTGAGTTCTCTATTCTGTTCCATTGGTTTATGGGCCTGTTTTTGTACCAGTACCATACTGTTTTCTTTACTATACCCTTGTAGAATAGTTTGAAGTTGGATAGCATGATGCCTCCAGCTTTGTTCTTTTTCTTGGGATTATCTTGGCTATGTGAGCTCTTTTCTTGGTTCCATATAAATTTAAAATAGTTTTTTTTTCCTCATTTTGTGAAGAATGTCAAGGGTAGTTTAATGGAAATAGCAATGAATCGATAAATTGCTCGGGGCAGTATGGCTATTTTCATTATAATGATTCTTTTTATCCATGAGCATGTAATTTTTTTTGCATCTGCTTGTGTCCTGTCTGATTTCCTTGAGCAGTGGTTTTTAGTTTCCTTGAAGAGGTCCTTTACCTCCCTTGTTAGATGTATGCCTATGTATTTTATTCTCTTTGTGGCAATTGTGAATGGGAATTCATTCATGATTTGGCCCTCTGCTTGTCTGTTGCTGGTGTATAGGAATGCTTGTGATTTCTAAACATTGATTTTGTATCCTGAGACTTTGCTGAAGTTGCTTATCAGCTTAAGAAGCTTTTGAGCTGAACTGATAGGGTTTTCTAAATATAGGATCATGTTATCTAAAACAAAGACAGACATTGACTTAATTTCATTATTTACCCAGGAGTCATTCAGGAGCAGGTTGTTCAATTTCCATGTAGTTGTGTGGTTTTGAGTGGGCTTTTTAACCTTGAATTCTAATTTAGTCACACTGTGATCTGGGAGATTGTTTGTTGTGATTTCAGTTCTTTTCCATTTGCTGATCAGTGTTTTACTTTCAGTTATGTGATCAATTTTACAGTAAGTGCTCTGTGGTGCCTGAAAAAAATGTATATTCTTTTATTTTGGGGTGGCAAATTCTGTAGATATCTGTCAGGTCCTCTTGGTTTAGAGCTGAGTTCAAGCCCTAAATATCTTTGTTAATTTTTTGTCTTGGTAATCTGTTCAATACTGACAGCAGGGAGATATATATATATATATAGCTTCATTTCAACCTTGAAGAATCTGATGATTATGTCTTGGAGAGATCTTTTCATGGAATATCTTACTAGGGTTCTCTGGATTTTCTCAATTTGAATATTGGCCTTTCTTGCTAGGTTGGGGAAGTCCTCCTGGATGATACCCTGAAGCATGTTTTGCAACTTGGTTCCATTCTCCCCATCTCTTTCATGTACTCTAATCAGTAGTAGGTTCAGTCCTTTCACATAGTCCCATAGTTCCTGGAGGTTTTGTTTGTTCCTTTTCATTTTTTTCCCTCTAATCTTGTCTGCCTTATTTTACCAAGATAGTCCTTAAGCTCTGACATTTCTCTTCCACTTGGTTGATTCAGCTATTCCTACTTGTGTTTGCATCATCAAGATCTTGTGCTGTTTTTCAGCTCTATCAGGTCATTTATGTTCCTCTCTAAACTGGATATTCTAGTTAACAGCTGCTGTAATCTTTTATCATAATTCTTAGCTTCTTTACATTGGGTTAGAACATAATCCTTTAGCTCAGTGAGATTCATTATTACCCACTTTCTGAAGTCTACTTTTGACAGTTCATCAATCTCAGCTTCTGCCTCATTCCATGCCCTTGTTGGAGACATGTTGTAATCATTTGGAGGAGAAGAGGCATTCTGACTTTTGAGATTTTCAGTGTTTTTGCATTGATTTTTCTTCATCTCTGTGGATTTATCTACTTTTGATGTTGGAGGGTGATGATTTTTGGATGGGGTTTTTGTGGGGTATTGTTTGATGTTGTTGTTGCTTTCTGTTTGTTTTTCTTCTAACAGGCCATTCTTCTTCAGGTCTGCTATGGTTTGCTGGGCATCCCACTCCAGACTCTTTTTGCCTGGGTATTACCAGTAGAGGCTGCAGAATAGCAAAGATTGCTGCCTACTCCTTCCTCTGGAAGCTTCATCCTAGAAGGACACCGACTTGATGTGAGCTGGGACTCTCCAGTATGAGGTTTCTAGTGAACCCTGTTAGGAGATCTCACCCAGTCAGGAGGCACAGGGTCAGGGACTTGCTTGAGAAGACAGTCTGCCCTTTAGCAGAGCTGGTGGGCTGTGCTAGGGGAAATCTCCCTAATTGGGATCAGCTGTTCTTTTTAGATCTGGCAAGCACAAAAGATTAAATCTACAGAACCTGAGATGGTGGCTTCCCTTCTTTGCAGGTACTCTGTCCCAGGGAGGTGAGAGTTCTCTCTGCCAGTCCCTAACTGGAGCTGTTGCATTTCCTATAGGGAGGCCCTGCCCAGTGAGGAGGGATCTAAAGAAGCCATCTAGCCATGATCTGCCACAGCTGCTTTGCTACACTGTGGTGAATTCTGCTCAGTCCAAACTTCCGAATCTCCTTAGCATTGTCAGGGGAAAATTAAAGCCACAGTAATGATGATCACTTCTCCCCACCTAGGAACTCGGTGGTTGCAGGCCAACTCCAGACTGCTGTGTTAGCAGCAGCAATTTCAAGCCACTGGTTCTTATCTTGCTAGGCCCATGGAATTGGGACCTGCTGAGCGAGACTACTTGGCTCCCTGGCTACAGAGCACTTTCCAGGGGAGTGGACAGTTTTCCTGTCTCACTGGAGTTCAAGGCACCCCTGAAGTATGTAAAAACTCTTGCAGCTCAGTGCCTGCCTCAATAGCCACCCAGTTTTGTGCTTGAGACTGAGAGCCCTGGTAGTGTAGGCTCATGAGGGACTCTCCTGACCCATGGATTGCAAAATTCCATGGGAAAAGCATAGTACTCCTGGCAGGTTGTACAGTTCCTCACCATTTCCCTTGGCTGGGAAAGGGAGGTACCCACACTCAATGCCGCTCCGGGGTGAAACGATGACTCACCCTGCTTCTGCTCACTCTCTGTAGGTCAAGCCCACTGTCTAGTCAGTCCCAAAGAGATGAATTGGGTACCTCAGTTGGAAATGCAGAAACCACCCACCTTCTGCATTCATCTCACTGGGAGCTGCAGGCTAGAGCTATTTCTATTCTGCCATCTCAGCACCTTTCCCACCAGGTATTTTTTTATAGTATTGTGAGAGTGGACTAACACACTGCAGACACCTGTCTTCCAAGGTCAAACTCAAGCCTAGTGTCTCCCATAAAACTTCCTTAACCACTCCTATCTCTGAATTCCTTTAGCATCTAGATCATTCTATGATGTTGGCCCTGGAGAGTGATTACTTTTATTTCAGGAAGTCTTAGGGAATGCCAGATATTGTACCAGGTGTATTAGGTACATTTGCTTATTTAATTCTACATAATTTGTACAACTCATTGAGGTAAGAATAAATGATCATTCCTATTACACAGATGAGGAAATCAAACCTCATAAAAGTTAAGTAACTTGACCAGGATCCCATTATTGTCAAGTTTCTACAGGATAGTTGTATAAATTAAATAAAATGGCCCAGATAAAACTTCTGTAAGAGCTGGATGGCTTTATTTTCTTGTTACAGTATGAGGTCCTTTGCATGGGGACCAGCAGCTTATAGTACCCAAGCAGTGCCTCAATAAATCTTCATTGACTGGATTTCTGCGAATCCCCTGACACCCAAAGAAGAGACTCATCAGTTATCCGCAGTAAAAGATGGAAAGATCCATCAGGGAGGAATCAGGACAAGCCCTGTGTTCAGTGCTTAGAAGAGCAGCTCTTCTAGGCCCTGGCCAGAATGCCCTTATAAGTGGGGAGATAAGTAAGGATAGGGAGTTACTAAGTATGAGCACTGTGATAATCAGCTTATATAGGCATGTCCCAAGGTCCAGTATCTTCAGGTACTTGCCAAACATGCTATTTCTGTTTACTGTTCTACACCTACTGAATAAACATTGCTTGGAATAGGCCTAGAAAATGGCATCTAAACATGCATCCCAGCTCATGCTTTAGAAAACTAAGCTTCGTGAGCCCCTGCTTTATATAATCTTCATCTGATACTCAGGATAACATGGCAAGGTGGGTGTGATTTTCCCCACATTACAGATGAGGAAGGTGATGCGCAGGGAGGTGAAGTGGGTATAGTGGAGCCCTCGCATTTCAAGGTCACTTCCCGGAGGAGCTTTCCACCATGGCATTGAGTTAACAAACTGTGAACAAGAGACAAGGAAAAGCAGGCCAGAGGGGAATTCTGTTTGGACACAGGAGGCTTCTCCTCGTTTCAGAGATACCTGGCCTTATAAACCCAGCCTCAGGACTTCACTCATAGCTTCCACTCCTGGCTTGACCATTTACTACTTGTGAGACCTTGAGCTAGTTGCTTAGTCTCTCTAGATGGTGCCTGTCTCTGTAACATGGATTGCTGGGGAAAATCAAATAACATCTTGATGGTAAAATACCTAGCATGGTGCCTAATACCAGCAGCTGCTGGATAAATGTTAGCTGCTTCTACTATAAAATTCAGCTCAGAGGGCAGCTCTTCAAGGACATCTTCTCTGTCCACCACCCCTAGCCTCCTCATACACCTTCTTTCAACCACTATTTCCTTTATATTATTTCTGTACCATCTACCAGCTTCTATTCCATTTTCCACACTATGCAAAATATCTGTTTACAATGTCTGTCTTCTCCTCTGAACTGTGAGTTCCTTGAGGACAAGAGAAGATTTATTTATTTTGTAACCTTTATGTCAAATTCAGTCAATACTCTAAAGTTTATTTGAATTACTTAATTTCTGAATTACCAGCTGAATAATTGAAAGAGTGAATGAATTAATGAATAATGTGCAAGTAATTGAACACCTGAAAAAAATAAATGAGGAAGTAAATAGATGAGAGAATTACCAAATGAATACATAAATGAGAGGATAGTAAAGGAATTCAAGAAAACGTCAAATGAGTTAGTAAAGGGAGGGATGGATGAATGAACGATCAAGTAAATGAATTAAAATCACATTGCAATCACCTGAGCTTCCTGTTCCCAGTCATGTGGGCTGGAGTCAACTGGCTATGCTAAACAGGTCTGTGAAAGAAATTTCTCTAAGTGCCTGTTAAAATTCTTGGCAATTGGAAGGTGACAATGCTTTAATTTCAGGGTAATACCACAGCTTTATGACTTAGTAGTTTTGTTTAATGGCCCAATTTAGCAGGAGATTATGCCTTCTGCCACTAACCCAGAGAGACCACTTTAAAGCTCAGCCCTTCAGCACCCACAGAGCAGCTCCAGAGCTTCGCCTGAGACCAGCTTTCTGGGAGCCCTGTGTGGTCACCACACTTTGGTTGATGTCATAAACCCATTAAAGAGAGTCACTTAAGTAAAACTTCCCTCCTCTAAACTGTTAAATTACTATTCTTCAGCCTAAAATAGTCCTGTGGAAAAGCTTCATTTACAGGAAGCAAATTGTCCCTCTGAAATATAAGCAACAATACAAGTATTATTCCAACTGATTAAACTTCCAGTGAGCCAAAGCACATATGTCACCCATGAGTGGGTCTCAACCGGGAAATGATGCTTGTGCCACCAGGGGACTCAGCTTGTGAGCTCCTCCCTAGGATGAACTAAACTTGCTGTCTATAAAGACAGTGGATGTGTTTCCAAGGGAAGGCAAAAGAAGATAAGGAGAAAAATCTAGGCTTTCTTTCCCACCTTCTCTGTGACTGTCACTTTCTGACATTGTTTACATATTCACTCATTCAATTGAATACATGGCAACCATAAAAAGCTGTCATCATCACCCTCCATTTACAGACAGAGAAACCAAGTATAAAGATGGAGGGTTTTACCCATGCCCCGATAAAGTAATTAGACAATAATATAGTAATTCAGAAGGTGTAATGATTATGGGCTCTGTTCTAAAAGTTTTAATTTACTCATATAAACTCACAAATGTTCACAACCATGCCCTTCAAAAATTGTAAGCCATGGGTAGGAGATGGGAATTTATTCAGGGAGAGGTGGAAGAGATGGGGAGACATGGCCATCCCTGAGTTTTTAGAAGATCAGCCTAGCTGTTGTGTGAATTATGAATCACGATAGGGAAAGCTGAATACTTGGGCATTTTTTTCCCACAAGGACATGAGATTATAAACTCTGTGAACTTGCAGGGTGATATCTTAATCATTTCCATATTCTCAGCGGCTTGTCAGTGCCTGGCCAGAACAGAGAACCAATGCATATTGATTCAAAGTGATAGAGGAAACGTTGCCTCCCATCCCTTACTACTCTTTGATAAAAAGCACAACATACAGGGCAGAAGCTTCAGCTCTGGACCGCTATAATTGGTATCCTGTTTCTACCACTTACTAGCCTCATTTCTAGACTTGCAAAATGAAAAATTATTCAACAATAAGCTACTTCACAATAATGCATGTTGTACTAGCTTGGTACCCCGCAGATAATCTGCACAATTTTTTACAGTCTGTAATCAAATGACAACCTTATGTTAACAATATTTTGCAATGATGATTATCCAACTTGTGATGAAAAAGCAAACTTCAGAACTTGAACTCAGCTTGCTTTTGTAGAAGCCTGAAATAGGGGAATGGAAGTTGATACATATGTGTGTGCCTGTGTGAATGTGTGTGTGTGTGTGTGTGTGAGTGTGTGTGTGTTTTGAAAGTAAACTGTTTACAAATGAGATATCATCACACACATTCAGAATGGCTGCAATTAAAAAGTTAAAAAGGAAAAAAAAAAACAGATGCTGACGATGTTGTGGAGAAAAAGGAATGCATTTACACTGTTGGTGGGAGTGTAAATTAGTTTAACCATTGTGGGGAGACAGTGTGGCAATTATCCAAAGACCTAGAGGCAGAAATACCATGTGATCCAGCAATCTCATCACTGGGTGTAAACCCCCCAAAATATAAATCATCCTATTATAAATATACATGCATGTGTATGTTCACTGCAATACTATTCACATTAGCAAAGATCTAAATGCCCACCAATGATAGACCAGGTAAAGGAAATATAGTTCATATACACCATGGAATGCTATGTAGCAATAAAAAGAAATGAGATTATGTCTTTGCAGGGACATGGATGGAGTTGGAAGCCATTATCCTCAGCAAACTAACATAGGAACAGAAAAACCAAACACCATGTGTCCTCACTTATAAGTGAGAACTGAATGATGAGAGAACACATGGACACATCGAGGGTGGGGAACAACATACACTGGAGCTTGTCAAAGGTGGGGATTTGGGGTGGGAGAGCATTGGGAAGGACAGCTAATGGATGCTGGACTTAATGTCTAGGTGATGGGTTAATCTGTGCAGCAAACCACCATGGCACATGTTTACCCGTGTAAAAAATCTGCATATCCTGCACGTGTACCCTGAACTTAAAACAAAAGTTGAAGGAAAAAAAGAAAGTAGAATGTATTTAAATAGAAATCCAAAAGGAGATACCAGCACCAAATTATATTACAGATACAAATCACATAATCAACTAAATTCTACCTGCTTGCTACATAATACAGCTGCCAAAATTAACAACATCCTAAGAAGGCTGGGGAGAAATAAATGATGCATAACTAGTGGTCTCATTTTATGTCATGGATGACTCCCATTTCCCCTACACTGGCAGACCCGGGTGCAACCCACAGGTAAATTCACTGACATCGCTGTAACTTCAGGAAGCAAGGCTAACATTTTAGGCCAAACCACATGGATACATTCTTTCTTTATGTCAATACCTGGGATGATAATCTATTACTGCAATCGCACCACACAATTATGTGCAGAAATATTGGAGAGACTTCAGTTACAGCTTTCTACCTACTCCATTATGCATGCTTTGATGCGTTTTAATGAAAACAGAGGCTGCTGCCAAAGGAGTGAGAAACAGAGCATCATAGTAGCCAGGGTGACAAGATATGGAGACTTGAAAGTTGGATTTAAAATGGATTATGAGCTGTTTGAGAATGGAAAATAAGTTTTTGCTTTAGATATTTGACTAAATGTTCCTTGCAAATTCCTTGTAATGCCTGATGATTGCCTTACAGATCCACATGCATGAAATTGGCATTGTATCCATCAAGATAAGAAATAAATGTGTTTTTGCAAGTGATTCTAGACAGACAATGTTGCATATCTATGTGCAATTATACTGTACAAAGGAAAACAGCATACAGCTAGGAAATACCTTTTAACATGTTGACAGCATGTCCTGTTAACATTAGAAAAGGCATAATGCAAACTGGATAGAATGAGTTTCATGTCAAATTTAAAGGAAAACCTTGTCAGAGTGCCTCACCCTGATAATTCTGTTTTATCGATATTGGAGAAGTCCCATCAGAAATGCCCTCTCCAGGCTCCAGGAGCCTCTGAAATCTCATGGTGCCTATACAAGTAAAGATCCCATCGCTGGTAAAGGTGATAGCTGTCTTTCATGGCTAGAATGACTATATAATATCATCCGTAGTATGTGAATTCTAAGAGTGGCTGAAGATACAGTTAATAATCACACATTAGCCTATTGCATGACCATCTACTTTTTGAGGCTAGAAACATATATATATATATATATATATATATATATATATATATATATGCTAATTCTCACAATTTTTCAAGTCACCAATTTTTTTTATCATCTCCACTTTACTGATAAGAAAACCAAGATCTAGAAATGTTAGATGATTTATCCAAGGCCATAAAGCTAGAATGTACTAGAATTTAAACTCCACTGTGACTCCAAATCATATTTCTGCCCATTAGTCATTTCTATATTTGAAGGAAACAGCAACTTGGAGAGGTTGGGCAGCAACAAACCCTCATGAAGGCAGTGAGGAACAGATGAGCACTGTGTACTCCTGCACTTATAGAAGACATTGCAAAGAGTAGGAATGACTAAAGCCCAGTCAAGATTAAACACTAAAGCTGTTTCCACAGTCCCAGACTCATTGATTTAACAGAACAGGGCTTGAGTCAAAGATAAATTATTGGAACAGAAAAGGAAAAAGAGGGGAGAGGTAGAAATTAGTCTTCAATTTGGCGGTGATTTCTCAAAGTTCAATTTACACTAGATTCATTCAAGTGTGTATAAAAGTAGATCCAAAGATTCATCACACCCTGTTTTTTATTTTCCAACAAGGAGCTCACAGCCCTGTGGGGACACTCAGGTAAACACTGCATTATAGTGCAATGTGATCAATGTCATGAGCAAAGCGCAGAGTAGGGGCATTCAACCTATCCTGAGGGCACCCAAATGAATGAATGAGTCAGGGTTGTCCAGAAACAGATCTGACTGGATAAACTGTGAGAGTGTGTGTGTGTGTGTGTGTATACCTGTATACCATATATATGGTATTTCTCACATATATATGAGAAAGAGAGAGAGGGAGATAGATTTCAAGAAATCAGATTATGTCCAAAATCTGCAGGGTAAGCTGGCAAACAAGAGACCCAGGAAATAGCTGCAGTTCCAGATCAGAGACATCTGTTTTCAGAATTCCTCCTCATTTGGGAGAGGTTAGTGTTTGTTCTATTAAGGCCTTCAACTGATTGGATGAGGTCCATCCCTGTTATGGAGGGCAATCTGCTTTGCTCTAAGTCCACTGATTTAAATGTGATTCTCATCCAAAAACACTTTTACTGGAAACATGCAGAATAGTGTTTGACCAAATATTAGGTACCATGTCCCAGCCAAATTGATACATAAAATTAACCATCACCCCAAAGGCAGATAGATAGTCACAGCTTAGAAGCCAATTCTTTTGTTTTATCAATCCAAGTTTCCTATACAGCCACCTCAAGTGTTCATGGATTTCAATTAGTTACTGAGACCTGCTCTTTCACCTTTTATTTTATATGGGATCCAGTACCAAGAACTTCTTTGCTCCCTGATGACATTTCACCCATCCTGCCTGATCACCTTATGTGCATTTTCACCCAGCAACCCAATTGTTAGTCCTGGTAAACTGCTGCTTGTCTCAAACACATCTTTCCCCACCCGCCCAATTACATCGGTGCAGCAAAGGATGATCACCAGTTCCTGCATCATTGGCTGAAATGCTCTGCATCCATTCCAGATTTGTATCATCAGATGGAAGTATGAAGCCCAGACTTATCTTTTGACAAAACATTACATTTTAGCATGCCACAGTTTCCCTTAGTTGTTTGATTGTTTCTAAATTCTTTATAAGTGAGTGCCTGTATTAAATCTTGTGGTAAGTCATTTCCTAAATCTCTTATTCAGTGTGTACTTCTAACATTCATTCTAACCTTAGTGCCTCTAACCTATAAAAAGTGGCCTTTTCTTGTACAGGTTGAAACTGATTCAACAAATCTATGCTTCCTTTATTTGCATGGTTTGTGAATTCCACTTACAGCTTCTAACCTCATCACCATCCTTAAATCTTTTGAATTTTAATCATTTTCCCAGACCTTTTGGGACAGTCCTTTAAGCGGGTCAATATGGATATCTTCCACTTGCCCCACCAGTTCCACTTTTCACACATCCCCAGCCTTCTCTGTGCCCAGGAAAGCCGACTAAAAGCATTCTATCAATACGCACTCTTGCATTCTTGATTCTAGTTGGATTTCATCAATGGGGAGCATAAGAAAGGAATCTAGAAGGAGCAATGAGAGACTGAGGTCTAAGTGGTTATTGGGTTGAGCTGGCTGCTTCCCACACAGGAGGCCACAGATCTCCCGAGGCACAGCTTCTGAACACGAGCCATGTTCCCCTCTCTGTTAGTGTCTCTATGCTACAGTCCCTGTAGTATTAATTCCTTTTATATACTCACACCTTTATGAATAGTTCCTAATTTGAGCAAGACATCTGAGAGATCCACTGTCTTCATGATATGGGGTCAGCGCTAAGGTTCATGCATGCTGTGAGGAAGAGATCTTGTCGCTGGCTCTTAGACCGTTGCTCCTCTTTGTTTTCAGGGCCATCTAAATAGTCTCACATGCTCAAGAACCACCTATAATAAAGCCATTCCTCCTTTTCCGTTCTGTTGTAATGGAGACAGCAGATGTTTGTGCTGGGAACTCTAGTTCAGATTACAGAGCTTCAGCAGCCTTTGCTTTCTGCTGCTCAAGTCAGTTTGATCCTTTCTCTTCTATTCAATCACAGCTTTATGAGATTTTTCTGGGTTCTAACCTACTGAGTCAGGTCAGCAGGTTGGTGGCTTCTACAAATACACAGGTTCTAGGGATGCTTGGCCTTTGTTCCTGCCCTTCATTATCTCTTCTTGGAAATGCATTCCTGTAGCTCTTCTGTTGACCAGCTCCTATTCCCATCCAAGTTTCAGAGGCATTATCTGCTGCCCAGTCACCCTCCACTGCACCCCACGCTAGGTTAGGGTCCCTCCTCTGAGCTCCCAACATGCACTCTACACACTTCGTTGTTGTCTTTATACTTTGCTGGTGTGTCGTCTCCTTGATTAGTCTGTGAAGAAGATTGAAATAATACTAGGCCAGGCGTGGTGGCTCATGCCTGTAATCCCAGCACTTTGGGAGGCTGAAGTGGGCAGATCATGAGGTCAAGAGATCGAAACCATCCTGGCCAACATGGTAAAACCCTGTCTCTACTAAAAATACAAAAAAATTAGCTGGGCATGGTGGCACGCGCCTGTAGTCCCAGCTACTCGAGAGGCTGAGGCAGAATTGCTTGAACCCGGGAGGCAGAAGTTGCAGTAAGCCGAGGTTGCACCACTGCACTCCAGTCCAGCGCCTGGAGTGAGACTCTGTCTCAAAATAAATAAATAAATAAATAAATAAATAATAATAATCAAATAATACTATTAAGGGTTGAATTTTGTCACCAGAAAGATACATTAAAGTCAAAACCCTCAGTACCTATGAATGTAACCTATCTGGAAAGAGGTTTTTTTTTACAGACATAAATAAGTTAAGAAGTCATACTCCATTAGGGTGGGCTTAATCCAGTACAAAGGATATCCTGTAAGAAGAGAAGAAACAGACACACAGGCATGTAGGAGGAGAAGGCCATGCGGCAGCATCACATGAAGGCAGGGTAGCAATCTCTAGAAGGCAGACATTACAGTGCTGAGGCTGCAAAGCAAACTAAGGAGTGCCAAGGATTGAGCACACCGTCAAAAGCCAGGAAGTGGCAAGGAGAGATTCACCCTACAGCTTTAACAGGAAGTGTGGGGCTGCAGGTACTTTGATTCTGGACTTCTGGGCTGTAGAACTGTGAGCTAATATACCTCTGTTTTATAAGTCACTTAATCTCTGGTTCAAGCATACCTTGTTTTATTGAATTTTACTTTACTGTACTTCACAGATATTTCATTTTTTTAAAAAAATGACGGTGTATGGCAGCCCTATGTTGGGCAAATCTATTGGTACCATTTTTCCAATAGTATGCGCTCACCTCACGTCTCTGTGTTACATTTTGGTAATATATGTTTATTACTATTATTATTATATCCCTAGAACCTGCACATTTGCAAGAGCCACCATCCCACCATTGACATATTTCAAACTTGTTTATTATTATTACATCCACCATGGTGATCTGTGATCAGTGGTCACTAATGTTACTATTATAATTGTTTTGGGGCATCATGAACTGCAGCCATATAAGGCAACGAACTTAATTTATCAATACTGTGTGCTCTGTCTGCTCTACTGGCCAGTGATTTCTGTCTCCTTCCTTCTCCTTAGACCTCCCTATTCCCAGAGATGGAACAATATTAAAATTAGGCCAATTAGTAACCCTACAATGACCTGTAAGAGTTCAAGTGGAAGGAAGAGAGGCACATCTCTCATTTTAAATAAAAAACTAGAAATAATTAAGCTTAACGAGGAAGGCATGTTGAAAGTGGAGACAGGCCAAAAGCTAGGCCTTTTGTGCCAGTTAGCCAAGTTGTGAATACAAAGGAAAAGTTCTCGAAGAAAATTAAAAGTGCTGCTTCAGTGAATATCTGAATGATTAAAAAAAGCAAAACAGTCTTCTTGGTGATGTGGAGAAAACTTTAGCTGTCTGAATAGAAGATCAAGCCAGCTACAAAATTCCCTTAAACCAAGCCTCACCCAGAGCAAGGCCCTAACTTTCTTCAATTCTATGTATCCAGAGAGGTGAGGAAATCACAGAAGAAAAGTTTGAAGCTAGCAGAGGCTAGTTCATAAGGTTGAATTAGAGAAGCTATCTTCACAACTTAAAAGTTTAAGGTAAAGCAGCAAGTGCTGATGTAGAAGCTGCAGTAAGTTACCCAGAAGGTATAACAAAGATCACTGATGAAAGTGGCTACACCAAGCAATAGACGCCATCTAAGACTTCCATAGCTAGAGAAGAGAAGTCAATGCCTATCTTTAAAGCTTCCAAGGATAGGCTGTATCTCTTGACAGGAACTAATGCAGGTGCTAGTGCTCATGTGCCATTCTAAAAATCCTAGGATCCATAAGAATTATGCTAAATCTACTCTGCCTATGCTCCATAAATGGAATAACAAAGCCTGGATGGAATCGCATTTGTTGATAGCATGATATACAGAATATGTGAAGCCCACTACTGAGACTTCCTGTTCAAAAAAAAAAAAAAGATATCTTTTAAAATATTGCTGCTTATTGACAGCGAACCAGGTCACTCAAGAGCACAAGAGCTCTCTCTGATGGCGATCTACACAGAGATTAATGTTGTTTTCATGCCTGTTATCACAACATTCACTCTCCAACCCATGGATCAAAGAGTAATTTTAACTTGTTAGTCTTATTACTTAAGAAATACAGTTCATAAGTCTACAATACTTATGTATTAGATAGATAGCAATTCTTCTGATATGTCTGGGCAAAGTAAATTAAAGACCTTCTGGAAGGCATTTGTCATTCTAAAACTCATTAAGACCATTCATGATTTATGGGAGAGGCCAAAATATCAAACAAGTGGTTGGAAAAAGTTGATTCCAATGCACATGGATGATTTTGAGGAGTTTGTTACTTCAGTGGAGGAAGTAACTGAACATTTGATGGAAATAGCAAGAGAACTAGAATTCGAAGTGGGATCTGAAGATGTAACTGAATTGCTACATGCTCATGGTAAAAATTTAACAGATGAGTTGCTTCTTATGGATGAACAAATAAAGTAGCTTCTTGAGATGGACTCTATTCTTGGTGAAGAGGCGATAAACATTGTTAAAATGACAACAAAGGATTTAGAATATTCCACAAGCTTAGCTGCTAAAGCAGTAGAAGAATTTGAAATGATTGACTTCAATTTTGAAAGAAGTTCTACGGGGTGAAATGCTATCAAACAAAATTACACACTATGGAGAAATCCTTCATAAAAGAAACAGTCAATTATGTGACACTCTTTACTGTTGTCTTATTTTAAGAAATTGCCACAGCCACCCCAACCTTCAGCAACCACCATCCTGATCAGTCAGCAGCCATTAACATCTTTTTGCTCTACCAGCAAAGATGATTGGGTCTTTTAAGATCCACTGAAGACTCAGAAGGTTTTTAGCAATTTTTTTAGCAGTGAAGTATTTTTTTTAATTAAGACATAGACTTTGTGGATTTTTTTGTTATATAATGCTACTGTACACTGAATAGCTTACAGTATAGTATAAACATAACTTTTACATGGACCGTGTCAGAGACATTTAAACCAGAGTGACTCTGTCTTGAATAGGGAGTGGGTAAAAGAAGGCTGAGACTTACTGGGTTGCATTCTCAGGAGGTTAAGCATTCTCAGGAGGTTAAGGCATTCATAGTCACAGGATGAGACAGGAGGTTGGCACAAGATACAGGTCACAAAGACCTTGCTGATAACACAGCATGGAGTAGAGAAGCTGACCAAATACCACCAAACCCAAGATGGTCACGAAACTGACCTCTGGTCATCCTCATTGCTCATTATACACCAACAGTAATGCATTAGCATGCTAAGAGACACTCCCTCGAGATCAATGACAGTTTAAAAATGTCATGGCAACATCAGGAAGTTACCATATATGGTCTAAAAAGGGGAGACCTTTTATTCCCTCAGTTCCAGGAATTGCTCACTGCTTTCTTATAAAATTCATGATTAATCACACTTCGTTTAGCATATAATCAAGAAATAACCATAAAAATGGCCAACCAGTAGCCCTTGAGACTGCTCTGCCTATGGAGTAGCTATTCTTCATTCCTTTACTTTCTTAATAAACTTGCTTTAACCTTACTGCATTGACTCACCCCAAATTCTTTCTTCCATGAGTCTAAGAACTTTTTCTTGGGGTCTGGATCAGGACCCCTTGGTGGTAACACTTGGAAGCCAGAAAATTCATGTGACTTCCTTCATTGTGATACTCATTGCAGTAGTGTGAAATAAAATCAGTGTTATCACCAAGTTATGCCTGTAGTTTGTTACAGAGCCCTAGGAAACTAACATAGGCACACTATTAAAACTACAGCACTTTTACAGTTCTCACAATGCCCAAATTTATATTGAGTAAAATTACGTTGAGCTGAACCTAGTTGTGTACCACTTGAAAAGACTGTTAAAAGTCTGGCAAGTGTACATTCCTGTGGAAACTTTAACTTTCTTATCCATTACTTCACTCAATTCTCCATCCAAAACTTGTGCTCTCTCCATCTCCCATTTGTTAGCCCTGTGGTGAAGCAACTTAGAACATAGTTCCAAGATTGGTACTCTGTCAAAAGCATGTGAAGGTCAAGATTCAGTCCACTTTACCAGTAAGCTCAATCGCCTCCCTTAAGTTAATTTCCCTTCTCAGAGATCATGACTCTTTACATGAAATGGGGTGGTTGCTGCATGAGCATTTGGGAAGTTCCCCTCCTGAAAACTGCCCTGTGTGCAAGTGACATGCACAGACTTGCATCTCCCAGGACAGGTTAGGCACTATTTTACTTATAGGAAGGGGGAGCTAAGGTTCCTCCAGGTTCACTGTAAGAGGAGGCAGCTGGAATTCAATGTATTATTGCTTTCTACAATGGAAACCTGCCCATTTTCAGTCCCATGACATCCATTTGCAAGTATCTGTAGACTTCTTAGAAGAAAAATTTCTTTGTTCGGGAACCTCAAAGAATAGCTCACAGAATTCTAAATGAGGAAAGGCTGAGGAAGCCAGAGGACCCAGATTTTAATTTTAGATACGTGGGCCTGGGCCCCAGGCACTTAGCTGAGCTGACAGGCACAGGGTGCAGAAGGAGAGCTTGGGTTTTCTGCCTTCTGGCGCTCTGGACATCCGTTCTGGGATTATCCCAGTGCTAAAGACAGCACAACTTTCCTCTTCTGTTTCTCACTTCTTTCTTCCTGACTCTCTTCCTGGGACCACTGTGTCACACTTTTCATAGTGTCATAAATCACTCCTATTTAACAACATTCAACTTTTAAAATTTTTGAATAGAAAGAAGCATATTTGATCATCATTACATGTATGTATCAGAACATTGTTTGTCATTTAAATATGAGAGTAGTGTAGTTCAACCTACACAGAGCTTTGCTTTTATTTTATTTTTATTTATTTATTTGAGACAGAGTGAGACTCTGTGGTCTAGGCTGGAGTGCAGTGGCACAATCTCGGCTCACTGCAACCTCTGCCTCCTGGAATCATGCGATTCTCCTGCCTCAGCCTCCCAAGTACCTGGGACTACAGGTATGTGTCATCATGCCTGGCTAATTTTTGTATTTTTAGTAGAGATGGGTTTTCACCATGTTGGCCAGGTTGGTCTCAAACTCCTGCTCAAGTGATCCTCCTGCCTTGACCTTCCAAAGTGTTGAGATTACAGGTGTGAACCACCATGCCCAGCCTGCTTTTATTTTTGTTGATATTTTAGAAAACAAAAATAGAAACTTAACCATTTTGTAGCTGAATGTTACCCAAAAAAATCATATTCAAAAGAAATGTCCCACCATAGACATCAAGTTGATCAACTCAGGACACAATTCAGAAGGTCTGATTTTTCAGGATCACATCAGCAAAACAGTAACCTTTAAGACAAATACACATTCAACTTCAGCCATTCTTGGACAAATGATCAAACATAAACCCTGAGAGAAGGCTATTGGATGATGAGGCAGAGGGTTTCATGTAAATGAAACCTATGTAACAATCAGGCTTTCTATGTCCTTATCCTTACAGTGTTTTGTAGTGTTTAACATTTAGCTATATTTAATGAATATATTTTAATTTCAAAATATATTTTAATAGGAAAAATCTACAATGTAAGTTAAAATTAAAATTTGTAATTTAAATATATATGTATATTTGTGTGTGTGTGTGGGTGTGTGTATATATATATAACATATACATTCAGAACACATAAAAATTCATTTTAAAATGTCTCAAGGAAATTCTAATAATTTAATAACAATGGCAATCTCTGGATTGTGGATTACAGGTGGCTTTAATATTTCCTTCACACTTTTTTCCCCTCAAAATTTCTTCAATTAACATTACTTTTGTTACAAATTTTTCTAAAAAAAAAAAAAAAAAAAAAACACATGTGATACAAAGTATCCAATTAACCTTTTAGTGACATGGATTGTTACAAAACCAGAAGGTTCTGCCTGCTTCCCGAGTCCTGACTGTTAGTCACAGAATTTATTACCTTGAGCCAATCATGAAATGCTCATATTCTCTTTCCTTCTACGTTAGATGGAGATAAAAAAGTGTCTGCCTCTGATTTTTGATGTGAAGATGAAAAGAGATGGTATTTGTAAACTCCCAGCTCAATTCCCAGAGAGGGTCTAAGCACAGTAATTGCTGTCCATTACACCACTCCTATTATTACAAGTCACACCTGGCCACTCAGCAGTGGGCATTTATCTCTTTTGCCTTATTTTGCAGCCAAATTACTTTCTTTGTTTTTCGGAAAAGTGGACTAGGGACAATTTGCATCAGAATTGCTCGAAAAGCTCAGTAAAAGTGCACTTACTGAATTGGAATTTCTGGGGCTGGGAAGTCTGCCTTTATAGCAGGAGTCTGTATGTTAATTACATTTTGAAAATAACCAAGATCCACTGAGAAGCCGAGTCCTTGACCAGGTTGTTGAACACTACAGATTACCACAACCATGAAAAGACAATAGGAACTTTTAAATTATGTTATAGTGCTTTTGAAAAGCAGCCATCATACAATCATTTTGGAGAGATTAAGTATTATGAAAATACAAGGACATGGCACCCAATTCCAGGTCACTAGCATTTTCTATACAAAGAACATGGGATTTTGCATCCAGATGGGCAAACTGCTGGGCTTCCTTCCTCACCATTCCTTTCAAGAGTTTTCTTGCATTCCTCCTGGAGATACCCCATGGTAGAGTTCCTGACTTACTGCCTCAAGAACAATAGCCACTGTGTCTTATTTCTCATATCCTCTGTTGGAAACAGTATCTAGCTAGAGAAAGCACTCCATAAATGTGGTTGCTTCATTGTAGAAAAGCCTGAGGCCCAAGGACTCAATGAGGCTGAAGAGGCTCCTTTGTTCCTGCTTCATTACATGATGCAGCTGGCATCTCTAAAGACCAGTGCTTGAAACAAACAAACAAAAAATTCGTATGTGCCAATTAACCACTCTCACAATGGTAAGAGTGCTTGCAAAAGCTAATTTTTTTTTTCTTTTTTTCTTTTTTTGAGATGGAGTCCTGCTCTTTCACCAGGCAGGAGTGCAGTGGTGCGATCTCAGCTCACTGCAGTCTCTGCCTCCTGGAGTCAAGGAATTCTCATGACTCATCCTCCAGAGTAGCTGGGATTACAGGCTCGCACCACCGCACTCAGCTAATTTTTGTATTTTTAGTAGAGACAGGGTTTCATAATGTGGGCCAGGATGATCTCGATCTCCTGACCTCATAATCCACCCGCCTCGGCCTCCCAAAGTGCTGCAATTACAGGCATGAGCCACCCTATCCGGCCGCATAGCTGGATTTTAGAATAATGATTACTTCAAGATTTGGTTTTGTGGAAATATATTTCATGGTAAATTAAGGATCATATGCCGTTTCTAAGCCCGTGTAATGATTGCCTCTTACTGTGTCCTTCTGCATTTGAGAAAAAAGTTGTAAGCGCTCAAGAGATTTCCAGAGCAAAATGAAAAAGCTCAGCTTGTTTTCTGTTGTTGCTGTTGTTTGTTTTTTTCTTTTTTGGTTAAGCATCTAAGAATAACCAGCCTGGCTAGCTGCTCCAATACACAGGATTGCACCGAATCCTCACTGCTCTAGGAGTAGGCGCTCTGATTCCCATTTCACTGGTGAAGCTCGTGATTGCACTGAATCCTCACTGCTCTAGGAGTAGACGCTCTGATTCCCATTTCACTGGTGAAGCTCGTGATTGCACTGAATCCTCACTGCTCTAGGAGTAGGCGCTCTGATTCCCATTTCACTGGTGAAGCTCAGGGAGACTGCAGTATTCACCTAGGGGTCACATATTTCTCTGGCCAGACTAGAAGCAAGCTTTTTAACTTCCTGATTCGGGGCTTCCCATTGATTTTGAATTTTGTTTGTTTGCTTATTTACCTTTTCTTTCTGTTTTTGAGTTTTAAGAGAGAAAATGCCCCTGGCAGCCCCTAAAGAAAACCTTTGATAATTAATTCTTGCTTCAGTGAAACATTATCAAGATCATTAACAAGTTTTCTTTTTTCTCTCTCCTGAAAATTAACCTAACTGCAAATTTGCATTACTCACCAGAATACCATTTCCTCCTCAAACGAGACTAGTTGGTCTTTCAAATTTTTATTCACATAGGTATCCCCCTTCAGTGAATTTCTTTTTGCTTCACACCATGAAGTGGGGCGGTTAAGTGTGCGTGGGGATACTGCACCCTTACCAGTGATATTGCAGTACACCTGCAGAGGTCCCAGTGGCCCGCTGCCGTCCGAGTCAATGTAGAAGAAGCCAGCCGTGTTCCCCTGGTGCTTGTACACCTCACAGGATTGCTCGTAGATGGCTGGAAAGACAAAGGCAGCAGAGAGGAAAGTTTGTTTGGCTCTGCATACCCCTTTGCAGGAATCAGTAACTCCTCCTTAGATTTACTTTATGTGTATTCATTTCCCTTGTTCTGTATCCTTGACTTATTCCTCAAGCTTTAACACACCAGTACCTGATACTGATGTTTGACACTCAGATTTTCCAGTCACATCTCTCCCTCTCTCTCTCTCTCTCTCTCTCTCTCTTTCTCTCTCTCTCTTTTTGTGACTTCAGTGGTACCATCACAGCTCATGGCACATTGCACAGCCTCAAACTCTCAGGCTCAAGTGATCTCCCACCTCAGCCTCTGGAAAAGCTAGGAATACAGTGTGAGCCAGCACCCTGGTTAATTTTTTAATTTTATTTTTTGTGAAAACAGGGTCTCTCTCACTCCTTTGTCCAGGCTTGTCTCAAACTCCTGGCCTCAAGTGATCCTCCGGCCTCAGTCTCCCAGACTCTGGGATTGTAGGCATGATCCACCCGGCCCAGTCTTATTTTCCATGTATTTCACTTCATTCACTCTTTTAAAATCAGTGCAGAGGTAACGCCTCTCAAAATGTGGCCCCTCACCTCTTACATGGCCCTCCAAGTTGCATATCTCTATGACCTTCCTCCTTGCTCTCACTGTATACTGAACTTGGATCTTCCATATACTATTCTGGATGATCCTTGCTCTCACTGTATATTGAGCTTGGATCATCCATACACTATCCTTGGATCATCCATATACTATTCTCTTTCAATGGGTTACAGAACCTGTAAGAGTAATGGTCATGTGTCATTTGATGTTGTGCCCTAGCATCTAGCGGAGTGTGACAATCACAGCAGGGGCTGAGCACATGTTTAACTTATGAATTAAAAAAAAAGAAAAGAAAAGAAAAACTGCTTACATGCAACAAGGCTTTTTACTAATAATGTTAAAATGTACTTATTTTATGTACTCAGGACTCAGAATAGTACATAACATGTAGTAAGTGCACAGTGAAATTCAGTTTATTTTGACTTAACAAGCATTTGCTGAGTTCCTAATACATGTCAACAGATGTGGTTGCCACCAGAGGTAGAAATCATGGAGGAGGCAATCAATCTCTACCCCGGAAAGCTCACAGCTTGGTTGGCAGCCACAAATGTCTGCATGCTCAGATAGAGGCAGGTTCAGGTGTCCCGAGATAGGAAGCTTTGAACAATCTGCAGGTTTGGGAAATATATAAATTTTATTAAGCTAACATGAATAAATGTGTTGGGGTACTAAGGAGACATCTGCTGTCTCATACATGAGAATATGGAATGTTGTCTGATGCTTCAGACAAAATTCTGTAGCTCAGAGCAGTAGGCACATCTCCGATCATGTCACCCTATGATGCTTTAAACATTTCAGTGGCTCCCAACAGCTTTCAATATATAGTACAAACTCCTCATCTGAGCCAGCTCCTACCCTTGTGAATAATGCCCCATCCTAGGAAGAGGAAGCTGCAGTTTGTCATGATCAAATGTGAGGGGTGCCTCAAATAATTCATTACCAAGAAAGTTATGAAGCCTGAGAGGGTTTGACTTGTTATAAATTAGAGTGAACTCAAGGTTATCCTTGTCCTCATGGCATTCTCTCTTGCATTCCTGCACACTTTCTGCAGCAGGAGGTATGTGGGAGTGCCACAGTCTGTGCCCCATGTTGTGAACATAATGTATGGATTATTTTTGTTTGCCTGAAGCTGATAATGCCTTTGGGTGTTTGTCACAAAGGTGAAAATCAGTTCTTGTCTATATTGGCCTCCCAACCACTCCCACCTTCCCAGGATGACAACCATGTGGAAAGAGCTGTTGTTTGTCCCACAAAAGCAAAAGACCACCCCTCAGCATGTGAGCAGTTCCACAGTGGTTAAGAACATAAACCTAGGAATCAGAATGACTGGTTTTGCCTGGTGGGGCTACCACTTACTCCCTTTGGTAACGTGAACAAGCTACTCACCCTGTGCCAGGGAGCCTCTAAGGTGATTCCCGTGAGGGACAGATACTTCCTGGGATTCATGTTCTGCTGATAAATTCATGTCCTCCCTCCAAGTGGGCTGGATTTACTAGCTTGCTCTAATGAATAGAATATGATAGTGTGGTAGATATCATTTCCAAGATTAGGTTATAAAAAAGCAGTGATGCTCAGCACTTTGGGAGGCAGAGGCAGGCGGATCACGAGGTCAAGAGGTCAAGACCATCCTGGCCAACATGGTGAAACCCCATCTCTACTAAAAATTCAAAAAAATTAGCTGGACATGGTGTCGTGCACCTGTAGTCCCAGCTACTGGGGAGGCTGAGGCAGGAGAATTGCTTGAACCCGGGAGGTGGAGGTTGCAGTGAA
>PVKP010010580.1:0-64170 GCA_004027715.1 Plecturocebus donacophilus
TTTTTTTTTTTTTTTTTTTTTTGTAGAGACAGGGTCTCACTATGTTGCCCAGGTTGGTCTTGAATTCCTGGCCTTAAGTAATCCTCCCACGTCAGCCTCCAAAAGTGTTACAGGCATGCGCCACCACACCTGGCCAATAACCTTAATTTAATCACACCTGCAAAGAACTTTTTACCATGTGAGATCACACCCACAGGTTCTGGGGATTAGGACATGGACATCTTTTGGGGGTCATGATTCAGTCTGCCACAGTGGGTACACCACAATGATGGAGGTAATTAAGTTAGTATTAAATGTCCCACGTGTTCCCTGTTCCAGAGCAGTGGTCATGCCCCTGGGGTGTGAGATGATCCTCTGAGGACCAAGAAGAAGAGATGAGATTATTGATTGCTTAAGATGAAGCAAGAGATCAGGCTTTGTGAAGATTGACTCTGAGCTGATGCTGGCTCTGTGTACTCGTGACAGTCTGGTCAGAAAAACAGAAACACACTGGTTAGTTTAGCAGAGAGGATTTAATATTGGGCATGGTGTAACAAGTAATGGAGGACCGAAAAGGCAAAAAGGGGACCTAAAGTCACAGGCGGGGAAGCAGCTGGCACCCCTTGGGGTTGGTGGCACTGCGGTAGCCGCTCCTCAGCTGTCACCCACAGGAGCTTTGCAGGACGACTGGGAGTTTCACAAAGCCCCATCTGCCAGTTTGTTAGCTCTGTTTTTTTTTTTTTAATGAGACAGGGTCTGGCTCTGTCCTCCAGATGGGCGCACGGAGGAGCGATCTCAGCTCACTGCTACCCCTGCGTCCTGGGCTTAAACAGTCCTTCTGCCTCAGCCTCCCAAGTAGCTACAACCAGAGGCGTGCACCACCGCACCTGGCTAACGTGTATATTTTCTGTAGAGAGGAGGCCTCACTTGTTGCCTAGGCTGGTCTTGAACTCCTGGGCTCAAGCAGTCCACCCACCTTGGCCTCCTAAAGTGCTGGGGTTACAGGTGTGAGCCACCACACCTGGCCGTTAGGTCTTAAAATATGGCAACGTACATCGGTGAAGTATTGGCTTAGTAGAGTGGATGTGGAGCTTCTGGTACCTATCTAGGACCTACAAGATAGGTCCTAACTAAATAAGGTGTATACCTTCAAAAGATTCTTACAAAGGCGCTATAGAATGAAGGAAACACTAATAAACCAAGCAGAGTAAAGAGAACGCAGCAAAGCAGCTGTCTTATTCCTGGCCTGAGCACTTTACCAGACACATCTCAAGGTAAAAACAAACGCAGCCAGCCAGTCAGCCCCGCAGAGGACAGCCACAGATACCCTCATTATGCAGAAGTCTATTTGAAGCACAGATTAGAAAATCCATTATTGTTGACAATAATCCTCACGCCAAATGCATATTTTGTCTCGAGATATAATGGAAACCATCACAATTAGCAACACATTAAAAAGGATATTGTATGTTTAATCTTTTATTCAGCATTTAGAAATTTCCAGTTTGGCAGGCACAGTGGCTCACTGCTGTAATCCCGGCACTTTGGGAGGCCGAGGTGGGCAGATCACCGGAGGTCAGGAGTTTGAGATCAGCCTGGCTAAGACGGTGAAATCCCATCTCTGCTAAAATACAAAAATTAGCCAGGCATGGTGGCAGGCACCTGTAATCCCAGCTATTCAGGAGGCTGAGGCAGGAGAATCACTTGAACCCAGGAGGCGGAGGCTGCGGTGAGCCGAGATTGCGCTGTTGCACTCCAACTTAGACAAGAAGGAAACTCCGTCTCAAAAAAATAAAAAACCCAACTGGGATCAAACAATGATTATAAATGTTTTATGTAATCAATGAAGAAAGTTCATAAAGCAGATGACCACAGTTTTTTTTTTTGTCTGCAAGATCCATATTTGTTGTTCTGTGCCACATTAACAATTACGTGACAATTATAAAATGTATCTATCCAGGCCTTGATAATTGCCATTGTCTACAAGATGCTGTAGGAATCCAGAGGGAAAACGAGCCTGAGAAAGTCCCGCAGGGCTTCACAGAAAAGGTGGCATTTCAGCTAGGCCTTCCTTGAAGCTGGAGAGTTCCACGTGGGTAGGAAGGCCTCACAGTCACGGTGGAAGGAGACAGGCACGTCTTAATTAAGAAGCTCTCAAAGTTTTTCACTGGGGCCAGGGACGGCAGCTCACACTTGTAATCTCAGTACTTTAAGATTACTTTATCTTTATTTTTAAGCAGAGGGTCTATACCTTTCACCAGATTCTTCTTCTTATTTTTTTTGACGCAGAGTCTCGCTCTGTCGCCCAGGCTGGAGTGCAGTATTGTGATCTCGACTCACTGCAATCTCCACCTCCCGGGTTCAAGCGATTCTCCTTCCTTAGCCTCCCGACTACCGTCACATGCCAGCATGCCTGGCTAATTTTTTGTATTTTTAGTAGAGATGGGGTTACACTGTGTTAGCCAGGATGATCTTGATCTCCTGACCTCATGATCCGCTTGCCTGGATCTCCCAAAGTGCTGGGATTATAGGATCTCAGTCTGTGAGCTGAGAGAGTTTTAAGAGTGGGAAAGCTGTAAGGCTGCGCTCAGGCTGGATTCGAGCCATGGGACCCCCTCACTTCACCTTTCTGAGCCTCAGCTTCCTCATCTGTGCACTGGGGTAGCCTCATGGACACACAGGGTTGCGGCTCTGGACACGCAGAGCCTGGCACCCAGAGGAGCCCAGCACCCACCAGCTGCAATGTCCAGCACCAGCAACCGCAGGGTGGGGACTGACACCATCCTTCTCGCCAAGGCTGCACCAGCTCTAGCTTTCTGGCTGCCAGTTTCCCTAGCATGTTCATTTGCAATGGCTCCTTGGGGTCTCCTGGAGAAAAGATTCTCAGCTGAGTTCCAGAGAATGAATGTGCTCTCCCTGTGCTCGGAGAGCTCCCAGCTGTTCTCTTGGCTGGCCGGCTCAGGAGAAATGATGTTAGAAATGCTTTTCTCGGCGGAAGCTGAAGAGCTCCTTTCAGCAAAATAAGAATGAACCATAAAACGGGGTGCAGGGGGCCTTGCCAAGGCATAGTAGCATGGAGCCGTGGGAACATCCACGTCCTTTGTCCGGCCTCAGCTGACAGTGCCTCGTAGATGCCCGAGCTACGTCAGCCCAGCTGGCATCCAAGGAGCTCCTCATTGGCTCACAAAACACGTAGCTTCTTCAGGACCAGAGAGCTTTGGAGGTCCTCACCTGCAGCTCCGAGCCTTTCTTTTTTTTCAGGTATTTTGCTCTGAGCCTTTCTTTAGGCAATGCCTCTCTGTCGTCAGCATCTCAGCGTCCCTGCCTGGCTAGAACAGGGGTGACATTTTCCTTTGGTGCCTTCTTGCAGTATTGCATTAAATTCTCAAAGGTGCAAGCCCTTACAGTGAGGTTTGTGTCTAGAATATAATGGTTAAGGGCCTCGGTTCTGGAATCGGAATGACCACGGTTTGAGTCCCACTCCGTTGCTTTAGAGCTACCTGCGCCTCTGTTTCCCAATGTGCAGAGCAGCTGGTAACCAGCATTCTTACTCCCATGGGTTGCTGGAGACTTGAGTGAGACAGTCATTACAAAGTGTTCAGCACAGGTTGAGTGCTGATAGGCAGAAAAGAGATAATAAATGGTAGCGATTATTATTTTAGTTGTCTCCTTATAAAATCATAAAATTGGAAATAGAAAAATACAAAGAAAACCAAAAGCACACATAGCCCCACGACCTGGCGATCC
This sequence comes from Plecturocebus donacophilus, assembly GCA_004027715.1. NCBI lineage: Eukaryota > Metazoa > Chordata > Mammalia > Primates > Pitheciidae > Plecturocebus > Plecturocebus donacophilus. The sequence continues at coordinate 3,727 of PVKP010010580.1, forward strand.
ACACCTTTTGTTAGCTGTCCTCCCTGTGTTTTTTTTCCTGTGGGTATTTATGCGTGTATATTTCACAGGATCTGTTTGTTGTTGAATGAGCATAATTTACATATGCATAGGCATGTTAGTTTTTTCTTAATACAAGGCATAATATGTCTTAACCCACTTTCTTAAAACTTAAAAGTATATGAGGAATACATTCTCCAAATCATTGCATTTGACCATATTGCATATTTTTCCGCATTGTAATGTTTCGAAGTAAGGACGTGTTTTAGAATCAATGTCAAAAGAAACGTGCCAGCCCTTTCTTCTTTTTTCCCCCTAAAATCGGGGTCATGATGACACTGGTCATACAAATAACAAACGATGGCTTCTCAGATTCAAAGAAATACAGCCGCCTAAGAGATCCTTCTTAAAGACTGCAAAGGATTCTCAGTGCCATTGTTGTCATTAACTCAACTGACCTCTTTTTTTGGATGTTTTGGCTCCTTCCGTTTTTTCACTATCACCCCCATACGGCACAAGAAAAAGCCTGCAGGAAATGCCATTAGATGGGCTAATGGGTCCTGAGGGATGGAAGCTGGGTGGAAGGTGGCGGGACCTGAGCCTTTCTGTCAAGGCAATGGCCAGCCTGTGCTGACCCTGTAGGGAGAAAGATGGGGGTAAGGACCCCAGCCTCCCTCCCTGCCCTCCCTCAGATCTCGTGCTAGGGCTCCCCAGGCAGGAAGCAGAGAGGGTGAGGAAGGGGGAGGGTATAGTTCTCAGGCCAGCCCCTGGGCAGAGAGAGTGGCCCTGGTTGGGCAGCCTGCGGCCCAGCACACAGCCCTGTGGAGCGGAGATGCTGGCTTCAGATGGAGGACTGACAACAGGGGCTTCCCCTTCCCCAGCCGAACAGAAGGTGCCGGCGATACACCCTCCTTGTCAGCGCAGGGACAGATTGCTCAAGAATCTGTGTGCTCCAAGCACAAGAGGGGTGCTGTCTCCTTTTCTGGAGTTCCGTCTCATGCCTACGTTTCGGGTAGGATGCTATTTTTAAGCGACTGGCACCGTGGATCAGTACACTTGGAGGGAGGAGAGGGGATACCACACATAGCAGGGGTGGGTGCTGCGAGCAGGGGTGGGTAGAGGAAAGGGGGCTGCGTTTGAGCCACTCTGACAATGAGGCTGAGGGCTGGCTGGCTGTCACACCCACGGCTGACATTAATCACATCCTGCCTGGCACTCCCCGGCAGCTCTGACACATGTGGCCGCACCCCACTTCTGGAAAGCTCCCCGCTCGGGCTCTGCAGAGCGTTTCTCGCGACACTTCCTGTGCTGGATCGGTGCCCCCAGCGTGGATTCCTTCAGCCTGGCTCCGGCTCGAGGTGGGCCCTGGCCACCAGGGGACCAAGGCAGAGCACTTTCCATGGCAGGCTGTGCAACGCGGGGCTGAGCACACTGGGCCCCTTTGGGATGCTGGCGGTTATATGGCTGGTGGGACGGGTGGGTGACGTGGAAGAGGGCTCAGTTGCTCCTCCAGCTAGGGTTTTGGGGTTGCAAGCAACAGAACCTGGCTCTTGCTAACCATGCTGGGGCTGGAGGCAAGGGTTTCCCCGGCAGGACCTGAGCGAGCTACAGAGTGGAGAGGTAGGATGAGAGCCGGACCCCAGGAAGGCCGGAGTGGAACCGAACCGGGGGCCTGAAAGAGGGGGACTAACAAGCAGCCTCTGGCCGGGAGGTCCTGCCAGGATCAATTTGCTCCATTCTACAGAGGGGACTTGCTCAGGGACACGTGGCTAATTGGAGGCACGAACGATCTCAGAGCTCAGACCTCCGACGGATGCGGTCCTCTGACCAGTCTAGAGCTGCCGGGGCCCTCCCGGCCCAGGGGCGCTGTCCTCACAGGAATGCCTGATGGAGCCTCCTCCTGCCCATCCCAATCCCTGGGGCCACACATTGCTTATTTTGGATTACACTGGGCAGCCTGTGCCCCAGGCAGAGGGAGGGAGAGCTTGGGCAGGACTGGGGAGTGTGACTCATTTCTGTCTACCCAGCCAAGCACCAAAGGCGACGCTGGCAGGCGGGAGACGGCCCTCAGCCACTCACCAGCAGCCGGATACAGGCGGCTCAGGGCGGCCAGGCCTCAACTTACACAGAGGCCGCGGAAGAATGGCCCGGCAGGACGCCAGACCTCATTTTCCCGAGCAGAGCAAGGCCGCCTGGTCAGTGTCCACTGCACACCCAGGCCCTCTTCTCCTTGCTGTGCCCACAGCAGACACACCAGCCACCCCCTCACTGCACAATGTCAAGCCTCCGTCCACCTGGCCCTGAACATCCCTCTCCCATATCCCTCCTATCTCCGTGAGTGTGGCGTGAAAGAATTGGTACCCTGCACTCAGAAGACAAGTGCCTGTGTCACAGCTTCCCGGCTATAGATCTTGGGCGAGTTGCATCCCTTCTCTCTGCCTCAGTTTCCTCCTTTGTATCACGGGGATAAGAGCTTCCTTGTAGGGTTTAACAGCTCAGGAGGCAGGTGTGCAAATGCAGAGGCGTGGTTCATCGCAGGGGCCTCCTGCGGCGGCTGTCCTCCTTCCAATGGCCACATTCCCGGGAGCCAGCCTGTAGGAACGTGCCGGTCCCCGGTCTGCGCTCCCTCTTCCCGTCTCGGTGATCCAGGCCATAAAAATGGCTCCTCCCAGACACCGTGAAATAGAAGCTGCATTGCCTTCGTGGCAGGAAGGGGACATTTGAGCGACTTTGAACCAAACCAAACAAAAAACTCACTGTCATCAATTCTTGCCTTCTAAAGGGAGGGGCACATTTCATCTTGGGGATGCCAGCCTGGGAATTCCAGCAAGCTGAGAGCAGAGGAAACGCCATTTCAAAGCACCAGCTAGCACTGTGTGCTGTGAAAAGTCCCCGAGTGCCTTGTCGTGGGTCAGTTGAGCCTCTTAGTGAGCTCAGGACTCTTTTGGCTGCCAATGACAGAAATTCAACCCGAATCTCTTATAGCAAAAATATATATATATGTATATTTGTGTGTGTGTATGTGTGTGTGCGTGTATGTGTGTGTGTGTATTTTTTTTTTTTTTTTGAGACAGAGTCTTGCTCTGTCGCCCAGGATGAAGTGCAGTGGTGTAACCTCAGCTCACTGCAACCTCTGCTCTCAGGTTCTTGCAGTTCTCCTGCCTCAGCCTCCCGAGTAGCTGGGATTACAGGCATGCACCACCACGCCTTGCTAATTTTTTGTATTTTTACTAGAGACAGGGTTTCACCATGTTGGCCAGGCTGGTCTCGAACCCCTGACCTCAGGTGATCCACCTGCCTTGGCCTCCCAAAGTGCTAGGATTGCAAGTGTGAGCTGCTGTGCCCAGCAGAGAAAAAATATTAATAGCTCACATAACTGGAAAAAAAACCTCATAGGTGAGTCTAGCTTCAGGTGCAACTGGATCCAGGGACTCAAACAAGGTGTCCCCTTCTCTTAGCTCTGGTTTCCTCTGTGTGCTGGTGTCACTTTCTAGATCTCTCCACCCACTTAAGGAAGGATGATAGTAGCTCCAGGCTCTGTGGCCGGTTGTGTACTCTAAATTTGGCCACACCAACATATGTCCCATCTACATGTCCTTTGTAACCATCTCAACCAATGGAAAACGTTGGACGTGACATTCTGTGACTTCTGAGGCTGGGTCGTGAAAGGCAGTCCGGTTTTGCTGGGGTCCCTCTCTTTGGGGACACTTGCCCTTTGGAAGGCAGCAGCCATACTGTGCCTTGTCCTGACCCTGAGTCCAGAAGCTTAATCAATGCCTGTTTTATGCAGCTAAGTTTTGGGGTAACTTGTGATGGGCCCTGCAATAGCTTTCGTGATCATCATAGCTAAGAATCGTAGCTGAGGAAATAGACCTTCATCCTCCCAACACCCATTGGCCAATTCTTAGTAAAGATTCAGATCAATCCAGCCTGGGTACAGGTCACATCCCTCAATCAGTGACTGCAGCCAGAGGGATGGGGAACTGTGGCTGGCTAGGCTGGCCATGAGCAGTCTTCTGGCTTGATGAAGGCTGGAGATGAGTAGAGCTGACCTTGTCAGGACCACAGAGAGTTGGCTGGGGGTGGCCATTGAGGAGAGGTGGAGGCCACTGTCAGGCGGATGGGGAGAGACAGCAGCCAATGTCCGTTGTTGTTTAAAGACACGAGCTGACTGCTGCTGCTCCGCCTCTCAGGAAAACATTTGATTTGTTACCGGGAAGATGATGGAGGTTTTGGAAGGCGAACTTAGAAAAATACAAAAATTAGTCGAGTGTGGTGGTATGTGCCTGTAGTCCCAGCTACTCAGAAGGCTAAGGCAGAAGGATCACTTGAGGCCAGGAGGTCGAGGCTGCAGTGAGTCTTGATTGCACCACTAAAACTCCCGCCTGGGCAGCAAAGCAAGACCCTCTCTCTAAAAATAAACAAGGCCGGGTGCAGTGGCTCATGCCTGTAATCCCAGCACTTTGGGAAGCCAAAGTGGGCAGATCATTTGAGGCGAGGAGTTCAAGACCAGCCTGGCCAACATGGTGAAACCCCATTTCTACTGAAAATACAAAAAAATTAGCTGGGCGTGGTGATGCAGACCTGTAAAACCAGCTGCTTGGGAGGCTGAGGCAGGAGAATCACTTGAATTCAGGAGGCGGAGGTTGCAGCGAGCCAAGATCATGCGACTGCACTTCAGCCTGGATGGCAGAATGAGACTCTGTCCCAAAAAATGAAATAAAAAATAAAAAATAAACAAAAGAAGAAAAAGAAAAAAAAAAAAAACATGAGGAATGCTGCTTCTCCTACCATACGTGAGTAGGATTTAACGAAAGCAGGAGAATGGCAAGGTAGCCAAGCAACTCACAGCAGAGTCAGCCATGCTTGCGTGAGGCACCGACACTTCCCCAGGGCCCGCGCGTGCCCAGCCCCGCATTAGGTGTTTTCTGCCCATTTTCACTGAATGAGCCTGCAGCTCTTGGAGGGCCAGGACGGTGCCTGCAGGGCAGCACCGGGTGTGTTCATCAGGACACAGTTCTGGCTGCTAAAACAAAGGCCAAAATGACCGTGGCTTAAACAAGATAGAGGCTTGTTTCTTTCTCATGAAACAGCCCCGGATTGAGCCTAGCAACTCTGGGTGCCCTTTTGTATTTATCTTGTTGGTCTGCCAAACCTAATATGTAGTTTCCATCTTAAGATCTGAGACGACGCTGCCTCAGCTCCGGCCAGCATATCCACATTCCAGCCAGGCAAGGAGGGAAGAGGAAATGAAGGGCCTTCTCTTCCCTGTAAAAGCAAGGCCTAGAGCTTTACTTGTGTCTTCCACTTACGTCCCACTGGCCAGGACTGCATCACGTGGTCGTGTTGCTGGAAAAGGGGTCTTCATCCAAACCCTGAGAGAGGTCCTTGGATCTTGCACAGGAAAGAATTCAAAGTGATTCGCAGAGTGCAGTGAGAAGAAATGGCTTATTGCGCCGGGCGTGGTGGCTCAGGCCTGTAATCCAAGCCCTTTGGAGGCCAAGGTGGGTGGGTCACCTGAGGTTGGGAGTTCAAGACCAGCCTGACCAACATGGTAAAAACCCGTCTTTATCTTTAAAAAAAAAAAAAAGAAATGGCTTATTGAACACTACTCAGTTACAGCCCAGGGTGCGCTCCAAAAGCAAGAAGAGGAGTGCCTCGTTGTCGTTTTCAACTGCCTACGTAGAGGTCTCATCTACGGAAAAGCTAAGCTGTGTCTGCATGTGGATGGGCTCACAGCATGACAACATTTCTTACTTTTCTGATGTAAAGAAAACTATCCTGGCATTTAGTGTGTAAACACATCCCAGCATGACTGTAATGATCCTGAAAGCACACGTCGTTAAGCGTATCGGGGCATCTAGACATTCCGTTGTCAGAGGAGTGTGTTCTTGTGGTATCATCAAGCTGTTTCTTCAACTGTAAACATCTTGTGACCATGGAGTGTGTCCAACCAGGAATGTGTCTTGCTAATTTTAAGATGGAGCTGAGTTTTAAAATGGTGTCACCCTGGCTCTCCTGTGTTCCTCTTTTTCTGACAGCCATATCTAGCTGCAAGAGAGGCTGGCAATGCAGTTTTTAGCACTTGATCCTGTGCCCCATGGAAACTCAAGGGCTCTAATGCTGGAGGAAGAGGGAGAGAATGGATACTGGATGATAACTGGTAGACTCAGCCTAAGCTACTCAAAGCTGAAGGGCTGGCAGTGCCCTAACGAGAGCCAGCGTGGGACAGTGGTTAAGAGCTGAGGCCCTACAGTCACACGGCCAGGGAGTTTCATCCTGGCCCTACCCTGGAATAGCTGTGTGACCTCAACCTCAATTTCCTTATCCATAAAACAGGGGTGATGATAATACCACATTTCATTGATTTTTTTTTTTTTTTTGAGACAAATTCTTCCTCCGTCACCCAGGCTGGAGTGCGGTAGCATGATCTTGGCTCACGGCAACCTCTGCCTTCTGGGTTCCAGCGATTCTTCTGCCTCAGCCTACTGAGTAGCTAGGACTACAGGTGTGCACCACCATACTTGGCTAATTTTTGTATTTTTTAGCAGAGACAGGGTTTCATCATATTGGCCAGGCTGGTCTCGAACTCCTGACCTCATGATCTGCTCGCCTGGGCCTCCCAGAGTGCTAGGATTACAGGTGTGAGCCACCATACCTGGCCCAATTCTTTATTTTTGTTTTATTTTTTAGAGATAAGTTCTGTGCCTAGTCTGGAATGTAGTGGTGTGATCAGAATTCACTGCAACCTGAAACTTCTGGGTTCAAGTGATCCTCCAGCCTCAGCCTCTTGAGTAACTGGGGCTACAGGCATGCTACCATATCTGACTAATTTTTAAATTGTTAGTTGAGATGGGGTCTTGCTCTGGTGGCCAGGCTGGCCGTGAACTACTGGGCTGAAGTGATCCTCCTGCCCCGGCCTCACATACCATTGGATTACAGTGTGAGCCACCATACCTGGCTCCATAATTTATTGATTCTAAGATTTGAATTTTAACACCTCTAAAATTAGGATGTGTTAACATGTAATGACGTATTTAGTTGACAGTTTTTAAAAAATTCTTAAAACCATAATAACATAATGGTGTATCTTACAACTAATGTTGTCCAGTATTCCACAAAATACAGTTGCTATTTTGATAACATTATTAATCGAATATGCATACTCTATTATTAAAATTATTAATATAACAGAATATAGCATGTTTAAATTCATGTATATTCATTTGAATAGTTCCAGGACTATGGTAAGAATTCGGTCAATGTCAGACGTTATTCCTATTACCAACTGCCCCCAGTTGGGAGGAAGTGGCTCATTTAGCTGGGGCTAAAAGAATACCCAGGGCCGGGTCAGTCTCTAAATCACCCACCTGTAAGTGAGGCAAAGAGCCCAACAGGTCCTTCCTCCATCCTTCACCACTCAGGTTCTAAAAATCAGTTTTGCAGTTGCTGGCTAGATGGAGGGGAGCATGGGGCAGATGGAGATCAGTCACCCACCTGCTGGGTTAGGGCTAGGGTTTAGGGTTAGGGTTTAGAGTTAGCATTTAGAGTTAGGGTTCACATTAGGCTTTAGGGCTAGAGTTTAGAGTTAGGGTTAGGGTTAGGCTTTAGGTTTAGCATAAGACTTGTTAGGGTTAGGGTTACGATTTAGGTTTAGTGTTAAGATTAGGGTTAGGTTTTAGGGTTTGGTTTAGGAGTTAGATTTAGGGTTAGGTTTAGGGTTAGTTTTAGGGTCAGCGTTTAGGTTTTGTTTTAGTGTTATGGTTTAGTGGTAGGTTTAGGGTTTTGGGTGAGGGTTAGGGTTTAGGGTTTAGGGTTGGGTTTGAATTAGATTTATGGGTAGGTTTAGGTTTAGAGCTAGGGTGAGGGTTCGCTTTAGGGTTTGAGTTAGGGATTAGGGTTAGCTTAGGGTCATGGGTAAGGACTTAGTGTTAGGTTTCTGGGTTAGGGTTAGGATTAGTGTTTTTGTTGAGGGTTAGGTTATGGTTTCAGGTTACCTTTAGGGCTAGGGTTTAGGGTTTGGGTTAAGTGTTAGGGTTACTGTTAATTGCTAAGGTCATGGGTTAGAGTTAGTGTTCAGGTTAGTCTTTAGGGTTATGATTAGGGTTAGTGTTAGGGTTAATTTTATCATGATCCTTGGATTGGTTTATGTGGCTGCATAGCAAATGCTCATCAACTAGTTTACTTAAAAGAATAAGCATTTATTCTCCCACAGTGCTCTGGGACACAACTGTGACATTAGCAGGACCATGCTCCCTCCTAAGCCTCTGTGGCCAGGACCTTCTTAGCCTCTCCCAGCTTCCATGGGCTTCAAGCTTTCCTTGTTTCGTGGATGCATCGCTCCCGTCTCTTACTCCATCTTTGTGCGCCTTCCCCTGTGTGTCTCTATGTCCTGTTCTTTTCAAGACACTGTTGTTGTATTTAAGCCCCGTCCTATTCTATTGTAACCTCATTGTTAACTAACTACATCTGCAGAGACCCTATTTCCAAATGAGTTCATGTTCTGAGCTTTCGGGTGGACATGCATTTTGGGGGTTTCAGCCCCGATCACCTCGGTGATGCAGCACTCCCTGCCTGGTTTTGGTTGGCTCGGTCCTCCACTTCCTCATTTTTGCTTTTTTTCACTCCCTGGCTCATCTGCCCATTCTGCAAGGCACCTCCAACACCAGCCATTGTGAACGGTCTGTTCTGTGCAGATGGAAAAGGCGGAGCCCAAGCAGAATGTCCTCCGGGCTGCTGTTAGAAGATTGTCAGAGAAGAGATGAGGGAAAGATAAACGCAGGAGAAATAATTAATAGAAGGGAATGGTACACTGCATGGACTCCCTCCAGCACGTAAAAATGTGTTACCAAAGTTCCCTGGAGCTCTATTTATTGTTTTTGTTTTTCCTTTCAGAAAAAACAAAGCAAAAATATTCCAGTTAAGCAGTGAACTTTTCAAAGCGCAAAGACAGCACCAGAAAGCGTGAGTTTAGGGCGTCAGCTCTTCTCTTTGTTAAGGTGAAAGGGAAATAAGCGAGGCAAACATGTTGTCATTGAGTGTCACAAATGAGACTGTTCCTCCAAGGGCCAGAAGGGAGCCTCTTCCGAGTCCTCAGGGTTTAATTTTAATCAGCCTCTGTGCACCCTTGGGTCACAGCGGTGCAACGATGCTTTGGGAATTGTTTAAAAGGCACTGTGCACTTGGTTTTACTAGAATTGTGGAAAAAGTTTTATGAGGTCAGGTCTAATTATTTAAAAGCTGGAAGGGATCTTAAGAAATCATATATCTCAGTGTTTCCCAGAACTATATCAGCCTTAACACATTTTTTTGAGATAGGGTGTCAGTCTGTTGCCCAGGCTGGAGTGCAGTAGTGGGATCATGGCTCACTGTACCCTTGAACTCCTGGGCTCAAGCAGTACTCCTGCCTTAGTCTCTTGAGTGGCTGGACCTATAGATATGCACCACAATGCCAGGCTTATTTTTTTTTTTAATTTGTCATAGAGATAGGGTCTTGCTACAATGCCCAGGCTAGTCTCAAACTCCTGGGCTCAAGGGATCCACCTGCCTTGGCCACACAAAGTGTTGGGATTACAGTTGTGAGCCACCACACCCAGCCAACACTTTTTTTAAGTAACGAATATTTTGTAATGCTTCTTTTATTATTCTGAAATGAAATTCATAGAAAATATAACCCACTTACAAACCAATTGCAAAAAGAAAAATAAATCTTTATAATGCCCTGACTGTAACATAAAGAAAAGGCACAAAAGGAAAGTCAATTATAATAAAATAATATGGATTTGACAAGGTGAATGTTCAGGTCTGGTCATATCAGGTGACATGATGAAGTGGCCTGATGCTTGTACCAAGACAGTCATATACATGTGATGGCCACAAGTGCAGATAGACACAGGTGTGTCATGTGGAGACTCAGAGACCCTGAAGGTACTGCTGCCAGTGATGGGATTTTCCCACATGCTGGACAGCGCCGGAGGGACGTCTCCACTGATCACCCAGTCATTGCATTCCCAGAATATCCAACGTATATGACAATGATGCAAAAACAGACACAGCCAGAGTTCAGTTCTAGACCCACTTTTTACAAGAGGATTTTTCATTCACCAAGGCCTGGTGGGACATGGAAAACAGAGGGATTGCGGGAGCTCTTTATTTGGGGAAGTGTCCCACTTGTACCGCTGAAAACTTCCAGAAGGTCCTCGGGGCAACACCGCGTCTATAGAGGACCACTGATCTCTGCCGTTCGTTACTTTTTAAGGTCAGCAAAACGAGGCCTAACGCATGCCACAGAGCCGAGTCGTAACAGAGCTGAGTGTCTTGGAGGGATGTGATGGATGGGCCTGGGCCGCCCTCAGCACAGGGCTCTTCCCTCCCGGTACCAGTCCCTCCCTCCTGCTGTGGGAGGGCGGAGGGCGGGGAGGCATGGAAGCTTCCAACCCAAGTCGCCTTCTGAGCTGCCGTGCCTGTGAACTAGCGTCCTGGAGGGAGAAAATCCCAGGCAACCTGGACGTTGCTTTACTACAGTGAAGAGTTTAGAGCAACACTTCCAAATCAGACTGGCCTGGGTCCAAGTCCTGGCTCTCCCATAAACTGGCAGTGGGTTCTTGGGAAAGTTCCTTAATCTATCCCCAAGCCACAGTTTTCTTCACTGTAAAATGGGGTTAATAGTATTCCCCAATTACAGGGGAGTTGAGAGTACTTAGTGCAAAAGATGCGTGTAAAATGCCTCCTTGACTTTGTCTCTCATAGCATGGGAAGCACCACACAGTGAATTTGAGAAAGTGACAAAAGAGCCTCAGCCTGGGAGACTGCAGCAAAGAAATCCCTTTTCAAGGAACCCTCCGCCGCTTGGTTGGTTTTACAATTAGGGGCACTAGGCACACTGACACATTGTGCGCACCTCCATCTAGTTCTAGAACATTTCCGTCACCCCGCAAAGATCACCCGTATCTGTTGGCAGTCACTCCCCATTCTCTCCTCCCTCCAGCCCCTGACAACCACCCATCCTCTTTCTGTCCCTGTAGACTGGCCACACTGGACCTCTCACGTAAATGGAATGAATCATGTAATACGTGGTCCCTTGTGTCCGACTTCTGTCACTCGGTGTCATGTTCAAGTTTCTTCCACGTTATAGGGTGTGTCAGAGCCTCGTTCCTTTCTATGACCAGTAGTATCAGTTGTACGGATGGACGGCGTTTCACTTATTTGCTCCTCAGCGGTGGGCATTTGTTTTTTTCTCACTTTTCGGCAACGGTGAGTCATGCTTCAGTTCGAATGTCCCGGCCCCTGGCATGTCATCAGTGTGAAATGAGAGCGAGCTGGGGCTGCTCTGAATCTGGGCCTTTGTTTTGGGTAAAAGAACACAGTCTTTGGAAGGACACAGACCTGGGTTTGGATTCCAATTCCATATAACTCAACGGTGCCGTAACTTCTCTGAATCCCAATTTCTTCATCAGACAAAGGGGTGGTTATGAGTCATGGAGATGACGTTTGTGTGTGCTCAGCACATAGTGAGGATCCAACAAATGGTCTCTCATTTGTGTTCAGCCCGCTCCTTTAATGCCTTGATTATTACACTGCAGCCTGAGCGGGGTGTCCCTTCCCCCCGCTCTAAGGTACAGATTCCCGTGGGTCCTAGTCAGGGATGCACCAGAGCCGGTTGGTAGGGCTCCCAACAACAGGAGCCAGCACTGAGCGTCTCTTCCCTACTCCACATTCAGGGACTGTGCATTGGCACCTTGGAATCAACCCAGTGGGAGTGTTTACACTCTGGAAATCAGAAAACCTTCAAAGCAGGGCCTACGCCAAGCCCTGACCCCTGGAGAGCCAGTTGTTAAACATTTACCAACACACTACAGGTTCTAGTATTTTCTGTCACGCTGGCCTGGTGGCAACAGGCCAGAGAGATTGGGAGAGGGTAAGGCAGGACAGTTCAGGGGCTCAGCCCGAGGGTACTGGAGCAGACACGTGACCTTGGTCCTGGACAGTTCGGGGCTCAGCCCGAGGGTACTGGAGCAGACACCTGACCTTGGTCCTGGACAGTTCAGGGGCTCAGCCCAAGGGTACTGGAGCAGACATGTGACCTTGGTCCTGGACAGTTCGGGGCTCAGCCCGAGGGTACTGGAGCAGACACGTGACCTTCGTCCTGGACAGTTCAGGGGCTCAGACCGAGGGTACTGGAGCAGACACGTGACCTTGGTCCTGGACAGTTCAGGGGCTCAGCCCGAGGGTACTGGAGCAGACACGTGACCTTGGTCCTGGACAGTTCAGGGGCTCAGCCCGAGGGTACTGGAGCAGACATGTGACCTTGGTCCTGGCCTGCAGGCCGCCACCGCTACAGAATCTGCCAGCTCCTCACCATCCCCGTTGCCCTTGGAGCTCAGCTGTGCCAGCAGTACCTGGAGGGACGTCTGCTGGGTGGGACGTAGGGAGTGGGGACTTCTGGGGAAAGCATTTCTCTCCAGTAAAAGTGACGCAAAGGAGGAGCCGCCTCCTCTTCTTGGATATTTTCATATCCATACGGTGACTCCTGGAGCTGCAGCAGCCATCATGTGACCGTGTGGAGAGAGGCCTAAGAAGCAGGCCAGTGTGCAGACAGCATGAGGGCAGAAAGAAAGAGCTTGGGTTCTCAGTGGCACTGAGCCAGCCCTAGAACTGCCATCCTCATACTGCTTACATGAACCAGCAAAAACACCTTGTTCTTTAAGCCATTTTAATCCAATGCTCTGTTAGTTGTAGCCCAAATAATCCTGATCCAGATGTCAACATATGAAGAGAAGAGCAGGAAGAGATTAATATTCCAAAGAGAATTTGAAAAAAAAAAGGATTCCAAAGGGTAAATTCAGAGAGATGAGTGACAGATTAGAAGCAAGGCATATGCCCTCGGTAAGGCCAGGCAAGGGTTTTTCCAATTCAGGAAGTGGAAAAATTCTTTTCTTATTTTTATTCTTTTTTAACTTTTTTTATTTTATTTTTTATTTATTTGGAAAAATTTTTAGAAAAAGTATCATCTACCAAAACTGACTCAAAAAGAAAAAGAAAGTCTGAATAGTCCTATAACCCTGAATAAAATGGAACGGTAGTTTAAAATCTTCCCATAAAGAGCTGGGCATGGTGGCTCAGGTCTGTAATCCCAGCACTTTGGGAGGCCGAGGCGAGTGGATCACCTGAGGTCAAGAGTTCGAGACCAGCCTGGCCAACATGGTGAAACCCTGATTCTACTAAAAATACAAAGAATTAGCCAGGCCTAATGGCACATGCCCATAATCCCAGCTACTAGGGAGGCTGAGGCAAGATAACTGCTTGAACCTGGGAGGCAGAAGTTTCAGTGAGCTGAGATGGCACCACTGTACTCCAGCCTGGGCAACAGAGTGACTCCGTCTCAAAATAATAATAATAATAATAATAATAATAATAATAATAATAATCATCATCATCATCATCATCATCATCACCATCATCATCTTCCCACAAAGAAAACACCAGGCCCAGTGAGTTTTACAGATGAGTTCTACCAAACATTTATTTTTTTATTTTTATTTTTTATTTATTTTATTTTTTACTCTGCTTTAGGCTTTGTTTTACTGCAATATCTACCAAACATTTAAAGTGTCAGACAGTCTTACACAAACTCTTCCAAGTAATAGAAAGAGGGAATATTTCCCAACTAATTCTATGAGGCCAGTATAACCTTGATACGAAAACCTGACAAGAATGGTGTGAGAAAGGAAAATAATAGGTGAAAGTCATCCAAAAAAATACACACAAAAATCAAGACAAAATACTAGCAAACCTAGCCATTGACATTTTAAAAAGTAATATATGATGACAAATATACATTTATTCCAGTAATATAAAGGTGACTTCACATTAGAGAATCTAGAAATGCCATTCAACACAGTAACAGGTTAAAGGGGGAAAACCTGTAATTGTTCATACAGATTCAGATAAAATATAAATTTATATTTAAAATATAAATCACCACCACACCAGGTGTGGTGGTGAGTGCCTGTAGTCCCTGCTACTCACAGGCTGAGGTGGGAGAATCGCTGGAGTCCAGGAGGTCAAGGCCTCAGTGAGCAGTGATTGCACCACTGCACTTCAGCCTGGGTAACAGAGTGAGACCCTGACTAAAAAAATAAATAAACAAATCTGTAATTCGAACAGGGTTTGGCAGGGACAGCTCATCCCTGCTCTCTGTGGGTTCAGCGGGAGCAGCTTAAAGCCTGAGGGTGGTGACCCAATGTCTGGGAGCTGGAATCGCCAAAGGCTCTCTCACCTGCAGGTCCAGTGCCTCAACTGGGGCGCTGGCTGAAACACCTACCATGGCTTCTCCACAGGGGTCGGCTCCAAGAGAGAGCATCCCAAGAGAACCAGGTGGAAGTTGACTTACCTTTTACCACTCAGCCTTAGACATCACTTTGACTGTTGTCCCAAGCCCACCAGGATTCAAGGATCAGAAACCTAGACCCCAGTTTTTGATGGGAGAAGAGGTAAAAATCTCATGGTATGAAGAGTGTGTAGGAAGAGAAAGATCATTGCAACCACGTTGGGGAACACGACCTGCCATTCCTCTCCACCACTCCCAGCCTTCTCCTCATTTGATGACTGACCCCATTCTCTTTCCAGTAGAGGACATCTATGACCCAGGCTGGGCCAGACACCACGCACCGTCTCTCCAGCCACAGTGGTTGGTCCAGGGTTGGGCAAGTGACCAAAGCAGTTCATTTGGAGTTTGTGCATAGCTGAAGCTGGCAAGCCACGCCTCTTCTTGCCCCGGAGCCATCAACCCCATGGCAGGGGTGAGGCCACACCAACTGTACATGTGATTTCATGACTTGCAGCATCAGCCCTGGACTGCTTATCGTCTAACTTCTTACGTGAAAAATTTCACCCTTGGCTGGATAAGCCACTGGAGGAGGGTTCCTGTGACTCATAGCTGAACACAATCCTAATTTGTACTTGGAACAAATGGCTACATTCACAGGCACCCTAAATTCATCACTAAAGCCAACACAAAGCCCAGTGATGATCACGATTTGTGATTCTTTGTAAGAGAGCTATTGACAAAGGGACCACATCTCCCTTGTTCATCTTTCCATCCCACGCACCAGACATAAAAGACTTAATACATTGGTCTTGAATGAATGAGTGAATGCAGCAGGCTAGCAAAAGCCACAGTGATGGTGACTCTGGCATCAGATAAAACAGGGTCCCAATCCCACTCCCTGTGCTTGCCTGCTGAATGATCTTGGGCAGCTCCATTAACCTCTCTTGGCCCCAGTTTCGTCATCTGTAAAATGATAATACAACTGACCATGTCCAAAGGTATTTGTGAGGATAACTGAGGTTGAACCAATGTTCACTGCTTTTGATGTTATTGAAATTGATAGGAGGTGAGGAAAGTGATGAGAGCAGAAAACGCTAGAATATAATCTCTCAAGCGTTCACCCCACCTCCATTCCTGAAGCAATGGGATCTGGCTCTACCATGTTCTTATCCTTAGATAGGACAGTTTGGGCTGGGCTTTGCTGGGTGGTTCTTCTGTTCATCTCACTTGGGATCACCTGTGTGGCTACAGTCATCTGGTGGCTAATGGGGCTGCATGGTCTAAGAAGCTTCTCTCACAGGCCTGGTGGTCATGCTGGTTGCTGGCTCTGCTCTGATAGTGGTTCCCTGCTCTGCACGGCCTCTCATCCTCCAGTAGCCAGGCTTGGCATCTTCACAGCATTCCATCAAGAGTGAGAGTGGCAACAGCAAGGTCTCTTGAGACGGAGGTTTTGAAGTCACACAACATCACTTCTGCCACATTCTATATATTTGTCAAAGCTTAGAAAGGAAAACATATTTCTTCTACATGCAACACTTCGCTTCTGACAGCAAATGGCAGGGTAGTGGTTACCTACCCCTTTCAACTTTTTGTACCTACAAATCTTTCAACTTTTTGACACAGCTGGATGTCTCACAGTTCAATTTAATTCCAGCACTACCTAGAGTTAGTATCAGATCTCATAATTTAGGTACTCAGTCCCATAGTACGGCCTCCACTTCAGATGCCAATTGCGAGTCTGGGCCTCCCTTCGGGTTGATCAGCTATCATTTATAGCTGATTTAGGAGTTCCCATGACCCCCTCCTCAGGCTCAATAATTGGCAAAAGCTGGGCGGAGTGGCTCATGCCTGTCATCCCCGGACTTTGAGAGGCTAAAACAGGCAGATCACATGAGGTCAGGAATTTGAGACCAGCCTCGCCAAGGTGGTGAAACCCTGTCTTTGCTAAAAGTACAAAAATTAGCCAGACATGGTGGCACACACCTGTAGTCCCAGCTACTTGAGAGGCTGAGGCAGGAGAATTGCTTGAACTTGGGAGGCAGAGGCTGCAGTGAACCAAGATCAAGCCAATGCCCTCCAGCCTGGGTGACCCAGCAAGACTCTGCCTCGAAAAAAAGATTGGCAAATGACATACAGAACTCAGGGAAACTCTTTGCTTATGTTTACTGGTTTATTATAAAGAATGTGACTCAGGAACAGCCAAGTCATGGACAGAGTGGGATGGATGGAGTGGGATGGACGGGGTAAGTAAGGGAGGCACATGAGGGGTGCAGAGCTCCTATGCCCTCTCCAAGTGCACTGCCCTCCCTGCACCTTGATGTGTTCACTAACTCAACGCCGAAGCTCTTTGAAACTCCCTTCCAGTCGTTTAGAGGTTTTATGGAGGTCACATTACACAGGCATGATTGATTACATCAGCCCTTGGGGATTAAGTCTATCTTCAGCCCTCTCTCCTTCCTGGAGGTTGGGGTTGGGGAACAGGGTGACCGAAGTTCCAACCTTCCTCTGGCAACCAGCCCCCATCCTCCAAGAGTCACCTCATTAGCATAAACTCAGATGTGGTTACTAACAATGGTTTGGATATCTGTCCCCTCCAAATCTCATGTTGAACTTTGACCTCCAATGTTGGGAGTGGAGCCTGGTGGGGGGTGTTTGGGTCGTGGGGCAGATCTTTCATGAATGTCTTGGTGCCGTCAGTGCAGTAATGAGTGAGTTCTCCAGGTCTATTGCTCTAGTACTTCCTGAGGGAACGGATTGTTTAAAAAGCCTGGTATCTTTCTCTGCTCGCCTCTCTCCTCTGCACATGACACTTGCTCCTTTTTACCTTCTTCCCTGAGTGGAGGCTTCCTGAGTTCCTCACCAGATGCAGGTGCTGGTGCCATGCTTCCTGTACAGTGTGCAGAACTGTGAGCCTAATACGCCTCTTTTCTATATAAATTACCCATCCCCAAGCATTCCTTTACAGCAACAAAAATGGACTAAGAGAGTTGTTATTATGAATAACAAAAAATGCTTTTCCCACTCGTATCGCTCAGGAGATTCTGAGGATTTTAGGAGCTCTGTGTCCAAAACCAGGATGGTGATGAAATATGTATTTCTTATTATATCACAGTATCACAAAACCCTTTGCAGATTTGTTAAGTCACATTGCAAAGGAGAACCTGTATACAGGCCACCTTATTTCAGCTCCAAACTGAGAATCAATTTCCCCATAAGCATATCATCCCCCCAGTCATTCACCTTCCAAATCTGCATTTTTTCCCCGATCACCGTTGCAACAAATTACCACAAACTAGTGGCTTAAAACAGCACAAATTTATTATCTTAAAGTTCAGGAGGTCTGAACTCTAAAATGGGTCTGCCCCTTCTGGAGGCTCCTGGGAAGAATTTGTCCCCTTGCCTTCTGCGGTTCCTGGAGGCCGCCCGCATTCCTTGGCTCATGGCCCCTCCTCTGTCCTCTAAGCCAGCAGAGTGGCATCGTCTCTCCTTTCCAACTTCTTCCTCCCTCTCACCAGGATCCCTGTGATGGCATTGGACCCACCAGTATAATCCAGGATAACCCCCCCCACCTCAAGATTTTTAATTTAATCACATCTGCAAAGTTTCTCCTGCCAAGTAAGGTAAATTACTTGGTAATTTACTTGGCAAGGTAGATACCCACAAATTCTGGGAGTTAAGACATGGACATATTTGGGGGTCACCATTCTGTCTACCTTAGACTCTCACACCCTTTCCTTCCAATCCAGGCATTTCCAGACTTCTTCAGACACATTCCTCTAGGGATTGTTTGTTTGTTTTAAGGGAGTGTGCCCCAAATACATCATTAAAAGCCTGGACCCGCAGCCAAACTACCTGGATTTAAATCCCAGCTCCCCCGCGTCCTCATCATTCTATGTCAGCCAATCTGCTTCACCTCTCTGCACCTCTATTTCCTCATCTGCACGATGTGGGATGTCTCAGATCCTGCTGCCATAACACAGATGCCATAGACTGCGTGGTTTAGACTTCACAGTTCTGGAGACAAAGTCTAAGAGCAGGGAGCCAGCAGGGTCAGGTTCTGATGAAGGCTTTCTTCTAGCTTTTAGGTGGCCACCTTTTCCTAGGTCCTCGTGGCCGTGGCATAGAGCAAGGGAGAGAGAAAGAGAGAGAGTGGGGTGGGGAGAACACGCTCTGGTATCCCTCTCATGAGGATGTTAGATTTGGACAAAATGTACAAAAAAATAAAGGAAAGAATGAAACAACAAAAGCAGAGATTTACTGAAAATGAAAGTGCCCTCCACAGGGTGGGAGCAGGCCCCAGCATGGGGTTCAAGGGCCCCAGATACAGAATCTCATCCAGTCCAAATACCCCCTAGAGGTTTCCCATTGGCCACTTGGTGTTCACCCCATGTAAATGAAGTGGTGGCCTGCAATCAGTCTGATTGGTCAAGTGAAGTTACAAAGGTCACACTCCTATGCAAACATCTGATTGGTTGTGGAAAGCAACCAATCAGAGGCTAAAGCGAAGTTATAAAGTTGCACCCTGGGCAACAAAGACTTGGCCCACAATCAGTCTGATAGGTTGCAGACAGCAGCCAATCACAGGCTGAGGTGAAGTTACAAAGTTACACTCCTATACAAACGTCTGACTGGTCGCAAAAAGCAGCCAGTCAGAGGTAGTTTCAATTTCCCATTTGCCGGGCAGAAAAGGTGGGCGTTTGCAAAGGGGTAGCCTCTGGTCCTTCTGTTACTTAGGCGTGGAAAGTTAGGGTTCTCCTTTCAATTCAGTTCTGGGAAGTCAGCGGGAAACGGCCTTAGGTTCCCTGCCTTCAGATCCTATTCTTCCGCCTCGAGGATGCTGATACGGTTTGGCTCTGTGTCCTCACCCAGATCTCATCTTGAACTGTAATCCCCAGGTGTGGAGGGAGGCACCTGGTGGGAGGTGATTGGACCGTGGCGCGGTTTCCTCCAAGCTGTTCTTGTGATAGTGAACAAGTTCTCACGAGATCTGGTGGTTTTATAAGGCAGTTTTCTCTGCTCTCTCTTGCTCTTCTCTCTCCTGCTGCCTTGTCAAGAAGTTCTTTGCTTCCTCTTCACCTTCCTCCATGATTGTAAGTTTCCTGAGGCCTCCCCAGCCATGTGGAACTGTGATCAGTTAAACCTCTTTCTTTATAAATGACCCAGTCTCGGGTATTTCTTTACAGCAGTGTGAAAACACACTAATACAGGTACTAATCCCTACCTTACTAGGGGCCTGCCCTCACGGCCTTGGCAAACTTTAATCACTTTCTTATTCCAAACACAGTCGTCCTGGGGGTGAGGACTTCGACGCATGAGTTTTAGGGGCACACGATTCATAGCAGAGGGCAATAATATCTTCCAGAGTCCTGAGGAGCAAATGAGTGAGTATGCTCAGAAGGCTTAGACCAGGGCTGTGGCCCGGGGCAGTGCAGGGGTTGGTCATCACCATCGTCATTTATAAAACATACATCTGGGCTCTGCAGCTGAGGGTTCACACACATCATAAAACACAGAGAAGATGTAAAAGGATGAGATAAATTGAAGTTGAAGTGATAATTATTTTCTTCCACACCTCAGTGGATTGCCCTGCATGCCTTTTGGGGTTTGGGGTCCCCCTATTCCAGCCTGGGCTTCTCTGACATGATCATGCATCCCAGTCACTTATGTTACTCTTAAAGTGCAGCTTCCTGAGCCTCATCCCAGACTAACTGGATCAGCCCTGGTGGCGGAGCCCAATGGCTGCATTAAAAATATATATAGGCCGGGCATGGCGGCTCACCCCTGTGATCCCAGCAGTTTGGGAGGCAAAGGCAGTGGATCACTTGAGGTCAGAAGTTCGAAACCAGCCTGGCCAACATGTTGAAACCCTGTCTCTACTAAAAGTACAAACAAAAAAAAATTGGACATGGTGGCTTGGACCTGTAATCCCAGCTACTCAGGATGCTGAGACAGAATTGCTTGAACCTGGAGGCAGAGGCTACAGTGAGCTGAGATCAAGCCACTGCATTCCAGGCTGGGCAACAAGTGAGACCCATCCTTACAAAAAATTAGTCAAGGGCAATGGTATGTGCCCGTGGTCCCAGCTACTCAGGAGGCTGCAGCAGGAGATCCCTTGAGCCAGAAGTTGGGGACGCCAGTAAGCCACGATCACACTTCTGCACTCCAGCCTGGGGGACAGAGCAAGACCCTGTTTCTAAGTAGATACGTATTTCCAATGTCAGAGAAACTGTTTTCATCAACTGTGGGAAAAACCCTGAGACTCATTCATAACCACTGACCACAAACACTTCCAAGTCAACGTCGTTTCTACCTCCCTGAATCCTAAACTCCAGCTGATGAGCACTGATTCTTTATGTGAACGTGGCCGCATCCAAATGTCCAGGCAGCCCTACAGCTCCTCACGCTCAAGTTCCTGTACGGTTTCCTCAAGATGCAGAAACATTTTGCAGTATGAGATTTGAGCATCATGCCCTGCCCAGTGATTCTGTTTAAAGTGGGAATGCTTTCCCTGCTGTTTTTCCCATTTGCCCGGCAGAAAAGGTGGAGGTTTGTAAAGGGGTAGCTTCTGGTCCTTCTGTTACTTAGGCATGAAAAGTTAGGGTTCTCCTTTCAATTTAGTTCTGGGAAGTCAGCGTGAAACGGCCTTAGGTTCCCTGCCTTCAGACCCTATTCTTCTGCCTCAAGGATGCTGATATGGTTTAAATCCGCCCCACTCTTGGTTTCTAACGACACTTGATGTTTGATGTTCACCACTGATGTGCGTTCTCCTCCGCCACTGTTAACACAGCCATGTCCAGCTACTAAAGCAGAGACAGCAATCCTCCAGGCCAGAGTGTACATACGAGACCTACATTCATTTCATAAATGTGAACAACACAGTTTCCAATTCCTTTTGACTCATTTTTTCCTTCCTTTCCACCGCTTGCCAGTTGGGGTGGACTCCAGCGTGGCTGAGGGCAGATGCTGCCGCCCCTGAGAGCTGCTTCTGGTTCACATGGCTTCTTAGGGAACCACATCTCCAGCCCTCCTCTCTGTAGGGGACACAAATTCACCGCTTGCCCTTTGTCCCCAGAAGACATTTTCTAACAGCCCAAGGGCCGATCTGGAATCAGAGAAACACACTCCCTGAGGGAGGCTGGGGGAATATTTGGTTTGTATTTTATTAGCCCTTGCTGGTCTCCAGATCTGAACCGCAGCGGGGCCTGTGTCCTCAGATCTTCCCGAAGCGCACCCCTGAAAGCCAGCTCTGGCAGCCTGAGGATTAGAATAAATGAAAATCGTTAGCTGAGCTGTTTGCTTGGCACACGTGTGTGCGCAAGAGCCAGAGGCCATTTTCAAAGGAAAACGCCCGTTGCAGATTCCTAAAGCCTTTCTCATTTGTGACTTATTTGATCCTGGCAACAACTCGGTGAGATTGGTTTATCAGCGGGTCCATTTGACGGCAGGAAAGTGGTGTCGAAGGGAGGCCAGGTGACTTGCCCACAGCCACACAGCTGGGAAATGGAGAGCCAGACCCAGGTGAGGACCTGCTGCTTCCATAGTGCAGGGTACGCCTTTCTCTCTCTCTTCCTCCTGCCTCCTTTCCTCTTCCTTCCTTTTTCTCCAAACTTCCATTCATCTATTTTTAAAACTTTTTTTGGAGATGGGGTCTTGCTATGTTGCCCAGGCTAGACCCAAGCTGGTGGGCTCGAGCACTCCTCCCACCTCGGCTTCCCGAGCAATCAGGATGACAGGTGCATGCCATCACACCTTGCTTAACAATTTTTAATTGAAAAATTAACATACGCAAATGATAAACAGTACAGGAAAGGATGCCAGACCCCCATTTTCTAGCTATTGTGTGCATATGTGCTTGTGAACACATATGTGTTTGCAGCTTAGCTGTGCATGTGATACAGTACACAGCCTCCTACACAGACAGTAGCAGCCCATGCACTGGGTGCCTCTGATTCTTCTTATTTCTCTCTTTTTTTTTTTTTATCTCCCAGGCTGGAGTATAGTGGCGTGATCTCAGCTCACTGCAAACCTGTGCCTCCCAGGTTCAAGCCGTTTTCATGACTCAGCCACCCAAGTAGCTGGGACCACAGGTGCCGGTCACCATGCCCAGCTAATTTTTGTATTTTTATTAGAGACAGGGTTTTGTTATGTTGGCTGAGGTGATCTCAAACTGATGACCTCAGGTGATCTGCTCACTTCAGCCTCCTAAAGTGCTGGGATTACAGGTGTGAGCCGCTATGTCTGGCCTTTCTTACTTCTCTTGAAAGCTGTCCTGTGTCCATCTGGATGGAGCCGCCACTCCTTTTGCTGACTGCACATGAGCTCTCGGTGCACGGGGACCAGGCTGTCCTTGTCCACGCCTCCCCAGTGACAGACATGAGGCTGCTCTCAGTCTCTGCTATAATCAGAGTGTAGGGCGGGTCATGCCTTTGGCACATACATGCCTTCGTGCCCCTATGGCAGTGCATCAGTCAGCAAGCATCCTCGGAGGAGAACTGCTGCATGGGAGGATTTACCCCTCTCAGTGCCAGGGCTGTCGTTAAACTGCTTCCCCATAGGCTGCATCTGCTCACATGCCTGCCCCCCGAGTGTCAGGCCATGCCCCTCACCCTTAATGCCAGGCAACGCAGAGCCATCCCAGGGAGCTCTCTCTAATCAGAGACACAAAGGTGTTGGATCTGCCTGATTTTCAAATGATTTACCCAGAAAACATCTACCTCTCTCAGCCCCTGATGTGGGGAATATGAGCCGTTCCCTGGAAACACTGTTAGGAAAAAAAAAAAAAAAAGGAGAGAGAGAGAGAGAGAGGGCTCATTGAATAGGGCATCCCTAAAACGTGGACAGAGGAAGCAGAGAGACTGGAGTCCAGACACTCAGATTCTGTTGTCACCCTACCAGGGTCCACCCAGCAACACCGATACACTGAACATGGTCCTCCTGAGCACCTAAAAACAGTGGTGATCAATTCCGGCCCCTGAGCCTCCCTCAGTTCCCAAATCACCAGCAGGGATTTTTTTATACCTCCTCCACCCAGCCACCCTGGGTTCTGTGCAGCCACCCTGGGTCCATGCATCTCCGGGACTCACAGATGAGATGGAAGTGTCCCACGCATGTTCTCTGGGGCAGAAACTGCCTCGGAGCCTGCCGAGGCCACTCCTCCTGGCTGGCCAGGGCAGAGCGTCTGATCCAGGAGGCTGTGAACTTGCCACCCCAGGCCTGGCATGGCCTGTGGACAGTGGCCCGTCCCACCAGCCACCAGAACCTCCCTTTAGTGCCCACCCCGTCCACCTCGCCAAGACTGATCTAGAAATTATTTATAGACCCGAACTCCACAGAAACCATTGTGTCTGCCGTTGCCATGGCAATGGGGATGTGGCAGGAGCACCAGGCTTTCAGGCTTTCCAGGGCCTGTGGAGGCCGGCAGGGGCGGTCAGTGTCTATCAGGAGCCCCTGACTTTACCCACTGCCAGAGGCCCCCGGAAGTGAAGAAGACAGGCTTTCCACCTGCTTCCAGCAGGGCTGGCTGCATCCTGGAAGACAGCACTGCTGGTGAGTGGTTTGGTTTTGTTTAAAACCGCTCCATGGAAGCATCTAGAACAACGTCCCCAAGACTGGTGGTGCACCTGTCTGTCACCCACAGAACCCCTCGGGGACACAGCCTCCGACTCCCACTGCAGAGCGGCTGCGTCAGACTCCTGGACGGTGGGGTCTAGGAATCTGTGTTTTGGTTTTGGGATCTGTGCAAATCCACGTGACTCAATAATTCAAACATACAGAGAGCCTGGGAACTCACCCCACTCTGGCGCCCTACGTGTCCTCTCTCATCGGCTGCTTGTATTTCCAGCTTGTTTTCTTTAGGGAGTCAGCAAATACGATACGGTCCACATTTGCCTTTCCCCGCTCGGAAAATAAAGATGCCATAGGCGGCCTTCTGTACCTTGCTTTTCTCACTAAATGCTATTTTCCAAAGCTGTCATGAAATTCGCTACTTCTTTATTATTATTTTTTCTTTTACGGCTGCACAGCGTGGGTTCCCTCCTGTGGGTGAGTGTGCCAAGAAATCTACTTGCATAACGAGAACTTTTTCCTAGGAGTTGCCCAGACGCAGCCCCTAGGATGAGGATGTGTTTGCAGTGACTATTCGGGGAGTGCTCCCTGGGGACACAGGTTGAGGGTGGGAAGCTGGACCAGAAAGGGAAGGGAGCTGGGCAGGGTGCTATGTGGGCACAGTCCTTCTGTAACCTGAAGGAGCTGGCGAGGGTGGGGCAGACCAGACCCCACAGGGGAACTGTGGGGGGTCAGTCATGCCAAGGGATGCCCCAGACTGAGACCAGGGAGCTGGGGGCTTCATACACTCACCCAGAACCCATCTGTCTTTGGTTAAGGGCCGTCTAGGGAGATCTAAAGTACCAGGCATTTCCATGCCTGTGGGCAAAGCAGCTTCTCAGAGCTCAGGGCCCATCCTCCAAACCAGGGGTCTCCAACCCTTGGACCACAGCAGGAGCTGAACCGCAGGTAAGTGAGGGAAGCTTCATCTGTGTTTATAGCCATTGCCTGCGGCTCGTTAACGCCTGAGCCCCGCCTCCTGGCAGATCAGTGGTGGCATTAGATTCTCATAGTGGCGTGGATCCTATTGTGAACTGTGAATGCGAGGGATCTAGGTTGCATGCTCCTTATGAGAACCTAATGCCTGGTGATCTGCCACATGGCAGTGACCAGCATGGACCCACATCCCTTCCCTTATGAAGCATACACTTCAGATCAGTGTTGCCCAATAGAGCTTTCTGCACTGATGGAATGTTCTAGATCTGCCTTGTCCAATGTGGCAACCACTAGTCCCATGTGGCTGTTGAGCCTTTGAAATATGGCTGCTACTGGTTCGTGGCCTGTTAGGAACCCGGCCATACAGCAGGTGAGTGGCAGGTGAGTGGATGAAGCTTTATCTGTATCCCCATTGCTGGCACACTGCCTGAGCTCTGCCTCCTGTGCGATCAACTGCAGTATTAGCTTCTCATAGGAACGGAAACCCTAATGTGAACTGTGCATTCGAGGGGTCTAGGTTGTGCGCTCCTTGTGAGAATCTAATCCCCAGTGATCTGTCGCTGTCTCCGATCACCCCTAGATGGGATTGTCCAGTTGCAGGAAAGCCAGAGCAGGGCTCCCACTGATTCTACGCTATGGTGAGTTGTAGAATTATTTCATTATATATTACAAAGTAATAACGATAGAAATAAAATGCACAATAAGTTTAATATGTTGAATCGTCCTGCAACCATTCACCCTGGCTGGTCCATGGAAAAATTGTCTTCCATGAAACCAGTCCCTGGTGTCCAGAAGTTTGGGAACCACTGCTTTAAACCACTGCTGGTGCTGGCTGTTGGAGGTATAAACACTCCAAAGCTTTGGAGTGCACAAAAGTAGTAAAAAGGGATGCAGGGATCAGGCAGGGTCCCTGAGGTTATCCAATACACGTTTCCAATGGACTCTGTTCTAACTGGTTCAGACAGGGAGACTCCCAGAGCTGGGGACGCACCTTCCCTGGCTTCAGGACAAGCTGCTAGCAAATTATCACCCATTTACTCAGCACTTCTGTGAACCAGGCCCTGGCTGGACTAAGGAGTCCCGGGTATGTAGATCCCGGTGTGTTTCCTCCAGGGGCGTGGCAATGGGTAGGAGAGGGCCGAGCACTCCTGTAGCTCAAGGCAGCTGGTAGCTCTGTGTGCTCGTGGTCCTGCTGCAGGTTACTCAGAAATAACGTGACCTCGCTGCACCTCCTGACCCTGAGGTGTGCTGAGAAGCACTGCACAGATCATTCTGTTCATCAACAAGTTTTATCTCTGTGCATTCCACGCAAAATATGTGTATTGGTGTAATAAACTTTGTAACACATTTCCAACATTGGATCTACAAAGTTTAGTCTTTCCAATAAGCAAAGCCCTTGAAGGTGCTGGCACAGATTCCACAATCTGAGGCCTCCTAATGGCCTCTGGAGCCCCTTTTCCTGCCTCCCACATAGGGCTGCTGTACGTGGTCCGTAAATCATCCTAAAAATGGAGTCTTACGCTCAGGCACCCCAAGTTCTGTGTGAGCCGCATGCTTCTGAGCCAACACACAGCTGTGTAGGAAGTTCCCTATAAGGATTTCCTACTCTTTGTGGGCCATCCATGTGTGTCGTATCCAAGCTCATCTGCATTCCAAGTCTGTGCTGAGCTTCCTGTGGGCAGGAAGGGCCCTCACTGCCTTCTCCTTTGTGGGTCTTCAAGCCCGTGAAGTGGGGGCATGGCCGGGGCATGAGGTGTCTTTCTGCAAATTAGAGAAAGGGACCTGCTGGGGTTTGAATGTCTGTCCTCTCCCAAGCTCATGCGAAATCGAATCCCTAAAGTGGCAATATTGAGAGGTGAGGGCTTGAGGAGGTGATCAGGTGGAGGGGCTCTGCCGACATCAACAGATGAATCCGTGGGTGAACTGATGGATGAACCGGTTAATGGTTACCCCAGGAGTGGGTCAGTTATCATGGGAGTGGGACGGGTGCCTTCTTAAGAGGAAGACCTGTGTGAGCGGTCAGCCCCCACACTATGGGACACCCTGTGCCGCTTTGAGTCTCCGTAACTGTAAGAAATAAATCCCCCTTCTTTATAACTTCCCCAGTTTCAGGTGGTCTGTAATAAACAACAGGAAACAGACTAAGAAAGCACCCCCATCCAAGTGGACTCAGTCTGAAAAGGCACAGTCTTCGATGTGGAGGGATTTTCAAAGGTGCCCCAGGATGGTCAGGACTCCATCCACGCTGACCACCCATGCCTCAGTAACCTGAGATATCAATGAGGACTTTGGTTTGGGTGCTCTAACGAAGACAGTCAAAGTGGCAGAGACTGCCAGAGGTGGAAGGTGATTTTTCTCTCTGTCTCTCATACCAAGGTCGAGCTGGTGTGGCCCGGGC
The DNA here is from genome assembly GCA_004027715.1 of Plecturocebus donacophilus. Lineage (NCBI taxonomy): Eukaryota > Metazoa > Chordata > Mammalia > Primates > Pitheciidae > Plecturocebus > Plecturocebus donacophilus. The sequence goes on from PVKP010010580.1 coordinate 30,990, forward strand.
ACCTTCTCATTTGTCTTTCCACAATTCCTCTTGCGTGTGGTCTTTGTCCATGTGCTGTAGGGCAGGGTCCCGGGAAGCTGACCTGGGGTGAAAATTTGCATGCAGGAAGGGCCTGGGCACGTTCTTGGGGAGAGCAGGACTGGCAGGCAGAGGAGGTGGCTGAGATGCTCCCACGGGGGCTCTGAGGGTGGCATGGCCATCACAGTTGTCCCAAGTGGGAGTGAGGGGCTTGGCCTCTATAGCCCCCCAGAGCAGGTGTGCCTCTGTGCAAGCCAGCTCTCTTCTGCTAACGGTAATTCCGGGAGAGAGCTGAGAGTGGGCCACACTCCAGCCAGCAGGAAGGGGCAGGGGAAAGGGAAGACTCCCCATTCTGTACAGGGAGAGGTGCAGAAGGTGCATGCATCACCTTTTATCCTTGTCTCCACATCTGCCTCCGAGGGAGGCTGTGGGGTGCAGCCATGTGCCCGGTTAGAAGTCGGGGATTAGAAATCATGAGAACGATGGGAAGACCGTAACACCTGGCACCCAGTCCAGCCAGCCCACAGCCTCTGTGCTTGGCCAATCAGTGCATGAGCAAAGGAGGGATTAGGAGCAGAGTGCCTGCTGTCAGTAGGAAGAATGGGATGTTTTCTCTTGGCTTGGGAGCACACAGAGAGATCCTGTGTGTATTAGTTTCCTGTGCTGCATTGTGTCACAAACTTAACTGTTTAAAACAACACACGGCTAGGTGAGGTGGCTCACATCTGTAATCCTAGCACTTTGGGAGGCTGAGTCAGGAGACTGGCTTGAGCCAAGGAGTTTGAAACCAGACAAGATAGGGAGGCCTTGTCTCTACTGTCTGTCTGTCTGTCTGTCTGTCTGTCTGTCTGTCTGTCTGTCTGTATGTCTATCTATCTATCTATCTATCTATCTATCTATCTATCTATCTATCTATCTATCATCTATCTATCTTAGCTGGGTGTGGTGGTGTGTGCCTGTGGTCCCAGGTATTTGGAAGGCTGAGGTGGGAGGATCGCTTCAGATGAGGAAGTCAAAGCTGTGATGAGCTGATTGCACCACTGCACTCCAGCCTGGGCAACAGAGCAAGGCAGGTCAAAAACCAAACCAAAACACAAACACACACATGTGATCTCACCATTTCTGTGGGTCCGGCATCCAGGCACAGCCTAGCTGGTCTGTGCTCAGGGTCTCCCAAGGCTGTAATTCAGGTGTTTGCTGAGCTGTGTTCTCATCTGCAGGCCCAACTGGGGCAGTCTGCTTTGCGTTCATCTGGCTATTTGCAGAATGTATTTTCTGCAATTGTAGGGCTGAGGGCCTGCTTTCATGACTGACTGTCCCCTGGGGGCTGCCTTTGTCCCCTGCTGTACGGCCCCCTCCAAGGGCATTTCATGAGGTGGCTGTTTCCTTCCTCAAGGCTGGCAGGAGACCTCCTCACTCCAGCCTGCTGGGATGGAGTTAATGTAATGGAACACGCTCAAAGGAGCTGCCCCTCGCTTTGCCATTTTTTGTCGTTCAGAAGCACGTGCTCATCTTCAGGAGTGGGGACCACACAGGGTGTGATTTTCTGAGGGTCACCATGGAATGTGTCTGCCACACCCTGATACCATGGGGACAGACTCCAAAGGCCTGTGCTCCTGGCCTATTTCTCCTTCCTCTGGGTGCCCTCTGCCCAGCCACTCACCTCTGCTGGACCTCAATGTCCTCCTCAGTCCAGCAAAGCCATAAAGGTCAGTGGTCATTAATTCAACACTGAAACAGATGCATTTTTTTTCTTATGTCCAGAGAACCTGTTTAGCTAGTTTTTACATTGGTCGTTGAAATGCCCCCAGCTGCGGCTGTGAAAGCTAAGGGTGACTGGGAGCTTGCATGGGCCGAATGTTTCACAGACACTTCTCGTGTAACCCTCAGAGAGGCTGAGGGACCTGCCCAAGCCACCCAAGTAGGAAACGGCATGGCAGGGGCTCAGCGAGGGCAGGTGGCCTTCAGAGCCAGGCCCTTCCCACTACCGCATCCTCTCTCCTACTGTCCTGGCTCCCTGATGGGATCTAGCGTTCCAGCAGGCTGGGGATGGTGGGAGGAGGCTACCCCTCCAACCTTGATGAAGTGCCAGGGAAGACTTTGGCAAGCTGGGCCCTTGTGCCCCATGCCCCCCACCCCTCCCTCGCCCCACATCGCTGCTTTCATCTGTGCTCAGACTAGAGAAGGGCCGGTCTGATGTCCAGGCTGTGCTAGTGTGCCAACCATGGGTGTCCATCATGGGGAGCACAGTGATCTGACCTGTGGGCACACACAGCCATCACCCGCCACTGCATTCACTGCCTCTGAGGCCTCCTGGGATGCCCACTGCCTGGGCTTTTTCACTCTCCTGGGGCGTTTCTCTCTGGGTGGGTAGGGATTGGTGGTCTCTAAAGGAAGAAGGCGGTTTTGGTCCCTCGATCAAGAAATGCCCGTCATGCTTGCTTTAGAACCACCCCAGGGATGATTTATAGAGGTATAGATTACCAGGTGAGGGCAACTGGGACCACAGCAGGCCCAGTGACCCTCAGGAGCTGGCTGCAGAGCTGCCATCCCTCAGGCTGAGGGAGGAAGCCTATGGCACTGGAACCTGGAGGGGAAGCCATGGGGGTTCAGAGTTTCCGAGGGTATGACCTTCAGGGAGGGATGCGTGGGCCAAGGACCCTGTGAGAAGGGCTCTAGGGAGGTAAGCATCAGGCCTCCTGCTGCTGCCTTGTGCTCATCTCATGCCAGGGCGTTCCACAGCCAGCCAGAGGCCGGGGGCAGCAGGGGCTACTTTTGCTGCCAGCACTTTGGGCAGAGAATGGGGTGGGCAGGGGCAGACGTGGATGTGAGGGGCGTGGAAGACATGGGGGACATGACCCCTGGTGGGTTTTTCTCCCTATGATGTGGCAGGCATGGGGCAGGGTGTTGGGAGTGGGTCGTGGCATGTTCTGTGGCAGGAATGGAGTAGGGCATTTGGAGTGGGCATGGTGTCATGTGCTGTGGCAGGCATGGGGCAGGGCATTTGGAGTGGGCATGGTGGCGTGTTCTGTGGCAGTAATGGAGTAGGGCATATGGAGTGAGTGACAGCATGTTTTGTGGCAGGCGGGCAGGGCATTTGGAGTGGGCATGGTGGCATGTTCTGTGGAAGGCATGGGTCAGGGCATTTGAGGTGGGCATGGTGACATGTTCTGTGGCGCACATTGGTGGCAGGCTAAGCAACGTGGGCAAGATCACACCTTCAGCAAGAAGTGGAGCTGGGCTCAGACTCAGGGTTCTCTGCCCCCAAGTGTCCCCTTCCTACTGTGGCAGACAGATCATGAATTCCAAACTGAAGCCACCCCACCTTTCCCGTGGGCTGGGCTGGTGTCTGTAGGCCGTGCTGTTGTTGACCATGGTGTGGGCTGGAGCTGAGCTCGGGAGGAAGTGCTGGGAAGATTGAGGTTTTGCTGAATTCTAGAGTAGGGGGCATGGATCAGAGGGAGGAAGGGAGAGAAAATGGGGAGGAGAGAGGAGGGAAGGCCCCAGGGAGAAGGCAGGAGACCGGGAGTGCGAACTACCCCACAGTCCAGACAGTTCTCTGCTGCTGAGTCAGCCATTAACAGCAAAGAGGGCTCTAATTGCAAAAAGCAAAACATATTAAGGGTTTTTTTTTTTTTTTTTTTGAAAAAAGCTATAATACCTTTATGACTTTGGGGTAGGGAAGGATTTCTTTTACAAGATCTCCAAAGCACAAACTGTAGGAGAAAATACTGATGACTTTGATGTCAAAATATTAAAACTTCTGTTCAAAAAAAAGTTCTCGTGAATGAAGTGAAAATGCAAGTCTCACAGATTAGAAATTATCTGCAATGAAAGTAATGGATGAAGAGTAAGTGTCCACACTCTGTAAAGAACTTCTAAAAATCTACACATGAAAGATAAGCAAGAAAATAGAAAGATGGAGGCTTGGCATGGTGGCTCATGCCTGTAATTCCAGCACTTTGGGAGGCCAAGGTGGGTGGATCGCCTGAGCTCAGGAGATTGAGACCAGCCTGAGAAACATGACAAAACCCCATCTCTACTAAAAATACAAAAATTAGCTGGGCATGGTGGTGAATGCTTGTAATTGCAGCTATTCAGGAGGCTGAGGCAGGAGAATTGCTTGAACCTGGGAGGCAGAGGTTGCAGTCAGCTGAGATCAGGCCACTAAACTCCAGCCTGGGCAGCAGGGTGAGACTCTGTCTCAAAAAAGAAAGAAAGAAAGAAAATAGAAAGATGGGTAAAGGGCTCCACAAGCCAGTCAGAGAAGACGCGTGTGGTTAATAAACGTCTGAAGAACCGGTGCCTTTGCTGGCTGAGAAATTGCAAGTCAAAGTCACAATGTGATGCCTGTCCATGCCCAGCAGATTGGCAAAGCTTTAAAAACCTGGCCAGCAAGTGAGGGAGGGGAGGAAGGGAAGCGGGTATCGTGCCCTTTGCTGAAAACAGGGTGGCTGCATGCAATGGAGTGGACGGTGTGTGCGCCCACGACCAGATGCCCCTCTTTAAGCACAAGCCTCTGTGGTCCATAGTAGTGTCATCCAGGATGGCAGGCAACCTGGAAACATTCGTTGACAGAATGAATAAATAAATTATGGCAAATTCATGCAATGGGACATGGGAGCCATGACAAGAAATGAACTAAGGCCACATGGCTACAAGTCCGAAGCAGAATGTCAAGGCAGAAAGGCTGAACGGTGGACGCTGCACAGCTCTATGGACACGCAGCTGGAATCATTCCTGGGAAATGTGGTCGGGAGCTGCATGGGAGCTTGGGAGCTCTGTCCTGCTCCTCACTCGCCTTCTCAGGGAGAAATGCATGGGGAAGGCAGGGTGTGTGTGGCAGTGTGCACGCATGGACATGTGAGTGTGCGGCAGTGTGTGTGCACGTATGTGTTAGCATGTGGCAGTGTGTGTGCATGGACATGTGAGTGTGCGGCAGTGTGTGCATGTATGCGTTAGCATATGGCAGTGTGTGCGCATGGACATGTGAGTGTGTGGCAGTGTGTGTGCACGTATGTGTTAGCATGTGGCAGTGTGCACGCATGGATATGTGAGTGTGCGGCAGTGTGTGTGCATGTATGTGTTAGCATGTGGCAGTGTGCACGCATGGACATGTGAGTGTGTGGCAGTGTGTGTGCACGTATGTGTGGGCACGGGGCAGTGTACATGTGTGGATGTGTACGCATGTGGCATTGTGCATGCACGGATGTGTCTGTGGCAGTGTGTGCATGTATGTGTGAGCACGTGGCAGTGTGCATTCATGGATGTGTGTGGCGGTGTGTGTGTACAGATATGTGAGTGTGTGGCAGTGTGCATACATGGATGTGTGAGCTGTGGCTGTGTCCGTGAACCAGTGTGTATGTGAAAGGTGCGTTTGTGTGGGTGTGTGACGGTATGTGTGTGTCTAAGTCGTGCGTGGTGTGTGATGATGAATGTGAGTGTGAGTGTGCCGAGGAAGAGGTTTCAGACTCCTGGATGCAGGTATCCTTCCTGGGCCACTGTCCAGGTCCTGGCTCCGCCTTCGGCCCCTGCCTGTCATGGGGCATGAGGTACTTGTGCCACCAGCGCCTGGCGTGGGTGGGCTCGGGAGGAACGAAGCTCCTGGCCCTTTTTGCCCGAGGGAGTGGCCTCTGAAGGAAGGGTGGGTCACGAGGGGACCAGGCTGAGCACCTGGGGCGTTTTGGAGACGGCTCTAATCAGGTGTGCTGCCGCGGCCGTCCAGCAGGTGGCGCGCCTGGGCAGCTGCCAAAGGACGTCAGGCGTACCACCCACCCCTCGGTGCAGGCGGGGAAACTGAGGCTGGACTTCTCCTTCCCCTGAACACCAGCAAATCCATTCCCGCAGTCCACGTGCTTAAGGGGCCTGGTTGGGTAGTGGGGCTGGGAGCCATGGTGAGCAGAACGGACGAGGCCACCCCCTCTGGATCTTGCGTCCCAATGAGGACATGGGGATGCGTCCCATGGGGAGCGCCCGACCCTGAGGCTCTGCCGCCCACCCCACACCCAGCACGGTTTGCACTCAAGACCCCCAGCATCTGCAGCCCTGGGCCGCGTGGGGCCTACACAGACATTGCTGTGCACCGCACACCTCTCCTGTGAGCCTGAAACCCCTGCAGGTGTCCCGCCCCCTCCACCTCTGCGTGTTTCGGGGACCGGCAGCCCAACCTGGTGGACAGAGCGTGGGGGCACAGGGTCAGCACACCCGCTCCACGAGGCTCCACCGTGCTCGAGCTGTGTGGCCGTGGGCAGGCTGTGTCTCCACCACAGAGGGTCCCGGGGAGGGCTGACCAGGTGTGAGAAGGCCCTGCAAAGGCATGGGTCCCCCCACACAGGCACATGGCCAGACCGTCCCTGCTTTCATTGGAGGGTGTAGAGCGGGGAATTGGGTCCCTAAAAAGATATGTCCAAGGCCGGGCGCAGTGACTCACCTGTAATCCCAGCACTTTGGGAGGCCGAGGCCGGTGTGTAACAAGGTCAGGAGATAGAGACCATCCTGCCCAACATGGTGAAACCTCATCTCTACTAAAAATACAAAAATTAGCGGGGAGTGGCGATGTGCACCTGCAGCCCTAGTTACCCAGGGGAGGCTGAGGCAGGAGAATCGCTTGAACCCAGGAGGCAGATGGTGCAGTGAGCAGCCTGGGTGACAACGCAAGACTCCATCTCAAAAAGAAAAAAGGTATGTCCAAGGCTGGGAGCAGTGGCTCATGCCTGCAATCCCACCACTTTGGGAGGCCGAGGTGGGCGGATCATCTGAGCTCAGGAGTTCAAGACCATCCTGGCCAACATGGCAAAAACCCGTCTTTACCAAAAACACAAAAATAAGCCAGGCATGGTGGCATACACCTGTAGTCCCAGTTACTCAGTACGCTGAGGCGGAGGATTACTTGAGCCTGGGAGGCGCAGGCTGCAGTGAGCCAAGACTGCATCCCTGTCCTCCAGCCTGGGGGACAGCCAGACCCCCTTTCAAAACAAAAACATCGATATGTTCAAGTCAAAACCCCTGGTACTTGTGAATGTGGCCTGATTTGGAAATAAGCTCTTTGCCGATGTAATTAGTTAAGATGAGGCTGTACTGGAGGAGGGGCGACCCTAAGTCCAATGCCAGGTGTCCTTTTAAGAGGCAGAGACACACACAGAAGAGGCCACGTGACGAGGGCAGAGGCGAGCGGAGCGGTGCGGCCGCAAACCCAGCAATGCCTGGAGCCACAGGCACGGCTCTACCCGCTCCAGTGGAACCGGGGAAGGTCTGGCCATGGTGCCTGAGCGGAGGGGCCCCACGTCTCTGCAGGGCGTCCTCACGCCCAGCCAGTCTCCCCAGGACCCCGTGGTGGTGCGGATCATCGTCCCCACAGGTCAGTGCAGGAAGGGTCCTCCCCAGAGACTTCGGAGGGAGCACACACCTCAGAGAGGGTACATTTCTGCTGTAAGCCACGACGTGTGGTCATTTGTCTCCACAGCCCCAGGGCTCAGGCAGAGGGAGAGCACAGGAGCGCAGAGGGGCAGGGAACACCACGGCAGGGCTGAGAGGTGGGCTGGCTGCCAGCGCCGTGTGGCTCTGAGACCCAGCTTGGCAGTAGCTGCACCTGGGCCAGGTGGGGGGCTCACGCTAGGAGCAGAGGGCTCGTACCCAGACTCGGCACAGTGCCATGCCCAGCTGCTGCATGCAGCCCTCCAGGCGGCAGCGGCCCCTTCGCTGCAATCGGCCCCGGGTGTCCTTCCCGCTGCCTGGCTCTGTGGGTGCTCTGAGACATGGCTGAGGAGGTGCTCCAGGCTGTGGCATGCTGAGAAAGGGCGGGCTCCGCAGCGTGGCTCGGCACTGGAGTCCCGCTTCCACCACTCAAGCCTGAGTGGGGGAGTTTGCCCGAGCCTCCGTCTTCTCATCTGTACAAGGGGCTGATAATACCTAGCTCACAGGGCTGTCGTACGGATGAGACCGGACGTTGCCTGTCAAGCGTGGCATAGAATAGCCGCACGCCACACACACAAACGCTGCTGGAAACGGTGGGTGAATGGATGCAAAGACGACCTGCCCCTTGGTTTCCACTGGGAAGTGATCCAGCCCTGGAGTAGGGGGGTGTCAGCAGGGTCCCATGGAGTCGGGGTGGGATCAGAGCCCGGACGTGCATGTGGCTCTTGCTTGGCATTTCCTCAGTGGGACAAGATTTCCTCAAGGGCAGAGAGGGGAGAGTCCACCTAACACCCGCGTAATTTGAGAGAAAGCAAAGGTTCCTTGGGAGGAACGCTTGAGTCAGAGGAACAGACGATGCTCTGAGGCTCCAGAGGGGAACACGAGCACTTCAGAGGCGTTGGATCCGACAGGAGGATTTCTGAATCGGGTGGAATGCAAGGTGCGCACTGGATCACGAGGTTTACTGCAGCACATGGTAGAGATTCCCTTCCAGTGACTCACTTTTTCAATGAGTCCTGAAATTCATTCATGCGGAGAGGCGCAATGGATGACAGACCCCTTGTAACCAGCAAGGGCTCTGTTCTCTGAACAGAGGGCTCAGAGAGTGCCACGACAGAGAGGGCACCAAACAGAAGCCCAAGCCCAGCCCCTTCCCGTGCTGTGAGCCTGGCTGGAACTTGATGGCCAAGCATGTTCAGCTTCTGTTTGTAGGAGGAACAGCGGGTGGGAGCAGCCGTTCTGGGGGAAGCTTTAGCTTAGACTTTTGTTGCTTTTTTATTTATTTTTATTTTTTTGAGGTGGAGTCTTGCTCGGTTACCCAGGCTGGAGTGCAATGGCACAATCTCAGCTCATTGTAACCTCCGCCTCCCAGGTTCAAGCGATTCTCCTGCCTCAGCCTCCTGGGTAGCTGGGACTACAAGCAGGAGTCACCACACCCGGCTAATTTTTGTATTTTTAGTAGAGACTGGGTTTCACCATGTTGGCCAGGCTCATCTCGAACGCCTGGCCTCAAGGTGATCCACCTGCCTTGGCCTCCCAAAGTGCTGGAATTACAGGCATGTCCCACTGGAATTACAGGCATGTCCCACTACACCTGGCCGCTTATTTTTTTAAGATTACATGTTTCTGTGGGACTGTACATGCTGTTCTCTTAAAGGAAATGCTATGGCCTCGATGCCAATGGATGCACGGTGATATGGGCTGGGTGTGTCCCCCTCAAAATTCCTATGTTGATATTCTAACACCCAAAGTGATGGCTTTGGGAGGTGAGGCCTGTGGGAGGTGCTGAGGTCCGGAGGGTAGAGCCTCGTGAATGGGATTAGTGCCCCCCTTCCTTCATGTGAGGACACGGTGAGAAGGCGTCATCTGTGAACCTGGAAGCAAGCCCTCCCCAGACACCGAGTTTCCCGGGGCCCTGAGCTTAAACTTCCCAGCCTCCAGAACTGTGAGAAATACATTTCTGTTGTTTAGAAGCCACCCAGTCCATGGAGTTTTTATTACGGAAGCCCACATGCACTAATACACGTAGACATCTAGAGATAAAGCAGTTATAATGGTTAGTTTCTGTGTCTCAGTCAGAGTTGAACTTTGGCAAGTATGGTCGTTTTAAATGAACTGTCAAACGCTGCCTCAAAGGTCCCTGTGAGTCCTCGCTGAGCCGATTCAACAAAACTAGACGGCCAGGAAGCAATCCTGGATGCAGAAGAAGCTTTGCACGTAAACAGGCTCATCTCAGTGCGATTCGCGACAGAAAATACTGGAAGCAACTTACACGTCCAACAAGAGGCGAGGGTGAAAGAAATGATGCTGCTTTCTCCAGATGGAATATTGTGCGATCATCAGAAGAGATGGTTTAAAAAAGGAGAGAGAGATGGTTAAGATGTGCCTATCCTGGGACCCGGCAATTTCACTTCCCAGAAGTTATCCCAAAGAGAGGCACAAGGGCAAGCATGAAGAAAGAAGAGTAACGGGGTTTCCCAAATCTCACCAAAAATCAGAAACCACCCACGGTCACTCAGTAGAGGCCTGGTGACGTGAACCCATGAACTTGCACAGAATGGAATGCAGGGACGGTGCTCGATTAGAAACAGATGGCAAGTTCGAGGACCCGGTGAAGGGGCAATATTTAAAGGTGTGTTGCAGGATGGGGGGGATGGTGGTGGTGAAAGGAGTTATCAAAGGATAGGAAGGAGCTCAGGACTGGGAAGAGGGGAGCTGGGACCATCCACAGGCCTGGAACCAGGGCCGCCAAGCAGATCAGAGGCTTTCAGAAGGGAAGGAGGCTCCTGCCCACTACCAGCAACCAGGAGGAGACGGGGGTAGGCACACTCCTCTCTCCACTCACTCTGTTCTGCCCCGGTCTCCTGTTGGCCAAATCCAGCTGGAAGGCAGAGGGCTCAGGGGCGTGGAGTAGGTCAGCCCCAGAGCATGGGGCGGGTGGAAAAGAGTGGAGGTGGGGGGCTGGCGGGAGAGCCTCCCATGGGGCAAGCTGGAAAGACGGCACTGCATCTAAAAACGTGCCGGTGTGTGTCCAGAAATTCTGACGGTGTCATACTATAGTATCCTCATTGTCTTAATCTCAATGGAGCTGTAAGAGTGTACAATAAAATAAAAACATTATAGGCATAGATGTATAGTGTGAATATGCATCAGTGTATGCACATCCATGTGCACATCCATGCATATGATGTAACAATATATATAGCAGCAAGCAGATATGTAGGTATGATCTTAAATTTGGAAATCAATCAATAAATACATTTATGTAGGGAGTTTTAAAAATCACCGTCTGGCGTCTGCGCACCTCAGGGCTCCCAGTGATGATTGCTGAGTCCTGGCGGCCCCTTGTCCTCCCCCCACTCATTATTCCTTTGATTTTCTGAATATTTTTGCCATGAGTATGTGCCGCTCTCAATGAGAAAAACAGCTATTTTGCAATAAATAAATAATGTTGCAAGGACAAGTGGTGTTTACGTGGGTTGCACGCCGGCGCGCGTGAGGCAGAACAGGTCTGGTGCCCGCTGTGAGCGTCAGCTGTGATGAACGAGGTCACATGCCAGCGGAAGCAGCCGCACCTGCGATGGGTCGGAGGCGTTAGACCTGATGGGGTGAGGCCGCGTCGGGCGGTGCTTTTGTTCTTTCTCCACGTTCCATGCACAAAACTAAACCAAGTGGGCTTTTTTTTTTTTTTTTTTTTGAGACAGGGTCTTGCTCTGTCTCCGAGGCTGGAGTGCAGTGGTGTGATCTCGGCTCACTGCAGCCTCCACCTCCTGGCCTCAACAATCCTCCCACCTCAGGCTCCCAAGTAGCTGGGACCACAGGCATGCACCACCATGCCCGGCCGCTTTTTCTATTTTTTGTAGCTGGAACCACAGGCATGCACCAACATGCCCGGCCACTTTTTCTATTTTTTGTAGAAATCGAGTTTTGCCACATTGCTCAGGCTGGTCTCAAATCCTTGGACTCCTGCCTAGGCCTCCCAAAGTGCTGGGATTATAGGTGTGAGTCACCACACCTGATCCCAAATGAGCTTTTAAGGGAGAGCAGGAGGCTCAATGATTGGCCGGGGAGGAGGCTGGGCTCCGTTTCCAGGGAAGAGGAAGGGGTCAGGTCAGGTCTAGAGGCCAGCTCGCCCAGTTTGCAGCTGGGGAAGCCGAGGCCCAGAGGGCGCCTATTGTTAATTAGCGCTGGCTCACTTTTCTCCCCCACCCCAAACAGGCCCTTCTGCACCTGCTCCCTCTTAGGACTAAATACCCTACAATCCCCACTAAGTGGAGAGGCAAGCTGAGAGATTATACAACTGGTTCCTGACCGCTCAGCCAGAAGCGGCCTTTGAACCCTGCTGGACTTCGGTGGCACAAACTGTGCGAGGCTTGTGTCTCCCCGGAAGGGTCACTCCTCTGTAGTCAACAAAATCTCCTCCCTGCGGAACCCGGACGGCCCCTGTCGTGGCCGAGTACCCCTGCCGTGTGCCTGACTGTTGTGCTAGCTGAGTGCCCTCGATTTCCCCCTCTGGCCCGGGCAAAAGCAGTAGGGCTGTATGCCAGGGCCCCAGGGGCAGGGAGGTGAGTGGGCAACACTCTTCCCCCTGCAGGTAAAGAGGCCACGCAGCTTCAGGCCACATCACAGGCACCCAGGCCCCCCAGCCACTGCTGGGATCACTCAGCTGGGTAATATCTCCACCTCTTAGCTGGCCCAGAGCTTTTCCATCCTGCCAGGAGTTTCAGGAAAACAGCTGTCTGGCTGGTGAGTAGAGGGGCCTGGCCCTGGGTGACCTTCCTGGCTGGCTAGCCCTAGGGACACAGCAGGCACAAAAACAGCCTCCCTTCTCCCCAGCTGCTGGCTCAAGGTCTGAGGGACCCTGACAGGCCTGTTCCCGGCTCAGCGGTGGCCTGCTTCCCTTCCAGGCTGAACAGAAAGCAAAACATCAGCCTGCCGGCCTGTGGGGCTTGAGAGGAGCAGGTGTCACTGCCCTCTAACGACCTGGACATTCTCACAGCCACTTGGGCTCAAGAGGTTTAAAAGTTCCCACTGCTCCGAGGACAAGGACAGGCCAAGAGTGTCTGCTAGTGCAGGCTGTGGGTGTCCGACCCCCAGGAGCAGGGATTCCTGTGGTACTCGTGGAGGACTTTGGGGGCCTGTGAACATAGCAAGAAAAATTTATGTGCTTGTTTTCACCAGCCTTTAACACATACACACACAGACCCTGGACTCGGGGAGATCAGTCAGCTGTGACTTTGCTGCCCACAGAGACCTCAATAGGGACCCAGCAGCTAGTGTCCAGACAGAAACCTCACACCAGCACTGTCTTTACCTCCTCTCCAGGCAGGTGCTGTGATCACCCCACTTTATAGATGAGAAGACCCAGGCTGGATGATGGTGATGTCATTATTCAAGGTGTCTCAGCTTGTGAACTGGCATTTGAGCCCAGGTCGCCCAGGTCAGTGAGACCCTCCCCAGGGTTAATGCACTAAACCAGAATTGCAGGATTCCATAGCGGCTGACCGCCCCACACAGACCTGCCTCTAGCAGAGATGGGATGGTTACAGCTGGTTACTTAATGTGCTATAAAGATATCCCTATCACTAAATTTCCTTCTAGAGCTGTGTGTGTGTGTGTATGTCTGTGTGTGTACAACTGGCTTCGATGACAGTCTGTGCATTTATTTATGCATTTAAAACATCATTCTGGGCAGGGATCCACAGGCTTCAATGGAGTGGCAACAGGATCCGTGGCATGGAAAGGGTTAGGAACCTTTGCTTTAGAGCCTGTTAGTAAAATCATAATGAGGAGGTGAAAAATAAAATGCCACTTTCATAAGAGCAGGGCCTGCCTGTCTCCAGTGCACTGCTCTCGTTCTGGCCTCTAAAGGAGCTCTGGGACAGGGACAGCCTCTGATTTCCAGAAAGGGTGCCCAAGTTGACACCTTTTACCTGTTCCCACCCCGCTATCCCCACTGGTGCCGCTGAGGCTGCTGTACAGCATGCCCTGCAAATGCAGCCTCAAGATAAAACCTTCTGGTGAGGCTTCTGACAAGATGGTTCTCCATATAAACCCTGGAGCTGCCAAGCCCCTCAGTAAGCACATATGGGAGAGATGAGTTCCAGAGTGGTGTGCAGCAATGGCGCTGCGAAACCAGCCCAGGTGCAAATCCTGGCCCCATGATTCACTAGCTGGGAGACCTTGAGTGATTTCCTTAACCTTTCTGGCTTTTGTTTCCTTATCTGTGACATAGGCTTGATCATAGAACAATAAAAATTATTCCATATTTGCTTGATCACATATCTATACATTTATTTACCAAACCATCTGACCATTAGTCCATCCACTCACCCATTCATCCATCTGTCCATCCATCCATCCATCCTGCCATCCATCCACCCATTCCTCCACCCACCCATCCATCAGTTCATCCACTCACCCATCTATCTGTCCACCCATTGACCAATCCATCCATCCATCTATTCACCTGTCCACCTGTCCACCCATCCACCCATCACACATCCATCCATTCACCCATTCATCTACTCATCCAACCATCCATCCATCCACCCAGTTCTCCATCCACCCACCCATCAATTTATCCAACCATCCATCGATTCACCCGTCCACCTACTCACCCACCCACCCATCCATTCATCCATCCATCCATCCATCCAATCATCCGTTCATCCATCTACCCAGCCATCCATCATTCCATCTACCAATCCCTTTTATTTTTTGATGTTTCTCAGAATACGTACATTTCCCCCTAAATACTTCCACATACAAATCATTAATCAGGCTTCAATATTTCAGAAACTTAATTTTACCTCTAGAAATGAAGTTGGCCAAGTCCTTCTTCCTTCTTGCCTCTCCCAACTCCCACCCTGCTGCTCCAGGCTGAGAGACACTAAGGTAAGAACCAGCAGGACCCTCTGAACTCCTCCCAGGCCCCTTGTTTCTGGAAGGCCCTCTGTGGAGGAGGATCTAAGGACAGCCTGAAGTTGGTGCCTTTGCTCACGGAGGGTTGCTCCTCCTGAAGCCCTTCAGTGACAGCCAAGCGCTTGCTTTTCTGGCTGTGGAGGCTTTTGCTTAACTTCCCCTGGATGTCTGGCCAGCTCTGGCACTGGTGCAAGCTCATCACCTTAGACCAGCTGCCCTCAGAGGTAGTGAGCTCCCCATCACTGGAAGTGGTTAAGCAAGGACTGAAAGAAGCTCTGGTGAGGGCTGGAGGATGTGGTAGAGAAAATTTAACCCAGAACGGGGTTGAACTCCATCAGGGCTTCTCAGCTTCTGCACTGTTGGTGTTTTGGGCTGGATAACTGTTTTGGGGCTGCCCTGTGCACTGCAGGACATTTTGCAATACTCCTGGTCTCAATCCATTACATGCCAGTAGCACCCACCTCCTAAGCAAAATGACAACCCAAAATGCCTCCAGTCATTACCAAATGGCCCCTGGGGGTGAACTTGACTCCGGGTGAGAACTTCTGGACTAGAGGAAATCTGCGTCCCTTGGATCTTGAAATTCCACGGTTGGTCGTGCTCCTCAGGGTGCCTCCCTCCTGGTCCCCTGTGTTCATGGTCCTGTAGCCTTTCTGTTGCCATGGAAACTGGAATTGTCTTTGCCTCTTTTTCCTCCTTTGTCCGCCCCATTTACACATTCTTTCAACCCACAAAACCCGTGCGCTCAGCCCAGGGACACGGATACAAACCGCCCCCGTCTCCTCTTCTGGGGCAACTGTAACAATGGTCTGACCTCCCTGAGCAGTTTGAGGATTAAGGGAGAGGATGCCAGGAGACGCGCCGAGCAAAATGCAGGCTCGCGGTCGATGTTGCCAGCTCTTAGAATTGTAGGCTCTGCGGGGGGCGGGGCGCACCGGGCGACAGCGGAGTGGCCGGCTCTGGCTGGGGGCCCGGGGGCCGGGGAACAGATACCCGGCCTGCTGTTGGAAGCAGGGTCTGCAGGGTGGAGGCCCTCTGGGCAGCGGGAGCAGCAGCGGGGCGGGGTTGGTCGCAGCACGTGTGTCGCCACGGAAGAGCCAGGAGGCAAGTCCCCCGAGGCCCCAGCTCGTCTTCGGGCTTGGTCCTCACCCTGGGCGCGCGATGTCTCTGGAGGGTTTTAAGAAGAGTGAGTGGCATGGACCGGGAGCGAGAAGGGGGCGGGAGTGGGGACTAAAAGAGAGCAGGCGGGCAGTTCCAGCAGCCCCGGAACTAGGCGGCGGGGCTGGGCCAAGCCAGGGAGACAGGCTGGGGGCGGGGCCCGGCTTTTGGAGGAGGAGCCAGACCTGCCGGGATGGGGCCATGATTGGGGGAGGAGCCATATCCTGGGGGTGTAACTAGGCCTCCTGGGGGTGGAGCCAGGCAGCCTGGGTGGGGCTAGGCATGGGGGCGGAGCCAGGCTCCTGCAGAGAACCCATGTGCGCTGGGGTTGGGTCCGCTTCTGGGGAGAGAAGCCAGATTTTCTTGAGGTGTAACTAGGTCTCCTGGGGGTGGAGCCAGGCCTGGAGCAGGACCCAGACCTCAAGGGCTGGGGCCAGGTCTCCTAGGGGTGGTGCCATGCCTGGGGATGCGGCCATGACTGCGGAGGGAGCCGGATCTCTCCGGGGTGGAAGCCCATCACCTAGGGGTGGGGCTAGGACCAGGGCAGGTGCCAATATCTTGGGGGTAGAGCCAGCCTGGAGAAGAAGCCAGACCTCAAGGGGCAAGGCCGGGCCTTTGGGTGGGGCCACGCGAGGGAGGAGCCTGCTCTCCTGTGGGCAGAGCCAAGTAGGGGTGCGGCCAGGCCTCCAGGGTGCTAAGGGAGGTCCAGAGGGTGGGACCCATCCTGGGGCGGGCCTACGCTTGGGGAAGGTCAAGCCCAGAGGCAAGGCCAAGCTACCCCCGGGTTGGGGAAGGAAACCAGAAGAGACGCCTCTTTGCTGGGCTTCCGGCTGAGCCTCAGCCTGGTGTTCACAGGGTGCCTTCGTCTTTCGTCAACATCTTTCCAAATAGTACCTTTGAGAATCTTTGCCAAAGCGTTTGCTTGTAAAGATTGGAAGCGACCATCGGCAGGGGACAGGTTAAACCGACCAGGGAGACTGACACCGCGCAGTGATGCGCAGCGGGTGTAACTGGCCCTGCAGGGGACGCCTAGGTCCGCTGTCCAGGAGAAGGTGCGAGGGCAGGCAGTGTGGTCTGCGTGCTCTGCGCATTTTGTCACAAAAGCAGAACAACATATAATCACGCGGTTATCTATGCATCCAGAATTTCTGGAAAGACCCCACGGAACTGGTCATAGTGCTTGCCTCTAGGAAGCTGGGAGTGGAACAGGGCTGCGAGGGAGACGTCTCACTTTATTCTCGCTTTATTCCTGAGCCGGCTAGTGCTGCGCGTGGCCGTGGGGAACAGAACCAGACACAGGGCCCAGTGCGCTAAGGCGCGCGTTTCGCCCCGGGACCGGTGGCATCCAGACACAGGCGGTCCTGGCCAGGGCAGCAGCCCACTGGAACGGCAGCCGCATCCGCTCCTGTCCTCTTGACTGCACGACGGTGGCTCCACTGCCAAGGTCACGAGGCGTTCCAGGCCGTAGGGAGAGCGGTGCACGGTGCAGCGCAGGGAAGGGCTCTTCCACACTGACCTGCAGGTCTCACTGGCAGCCCTGGGCACTTCGCCCTGCCAGCCACAGAGAAGGCTGGGGACATGTCGCTTCTCAGCAGCACGCTGGCACGCTGCACAGAGCTGGAGTTCTGCAGGAAGTAAGCGAGCGCGGAGCTGGGGCTGGCGTCTTTGCACCGCGTGACCTTTGCCCTCTGTAACCCTGTTCCCTGCCTGATACATTCAATATCAGCCAAGGAGCCATGGCTGAGAACGTGCCCAGGGGAGCCAGCTGCTCATCCCCCCATCCAGACCCCCAGCCCGTGTCTGTGGCTCGGCCTTGGTGCAGGACCCCCCACCCCTGTGGAAGCAGAGGCAGGCATGATTTGGTGGAAGGAGGTTCAAGGCAGCAGGCCCCGCTTCCTGCTGACGGGAGGATGGGGGCTGTGCCAGGTGACAGGTGAGATGGCAGATGGTGGCAGAGGGGGGTGCCAGTCTGGGAAGTAATGAGGTAGCTCATTATCAGGCGATTTTTGTTTGTGGCTGAGAACTCAGCTCCAGCCCAGCTCAGCAGCCTGCTGCTGCCTGTGAAGGGAGAGCACGGCCCTATCGGCCTGCAGAGTCCGAGCTGCCTCTTTATAAAAAGTGCCTCCTAGTCACCCAGAGATGTGCTTCAGATGCAGGTCCCAGGCTCTGTTACCCAGAGACTGGAACCCAGCGGGTCAGAAGGGTCCGCAGGGGCTCAGCAGCCTGCATTTTCAGACCAGCTCCCAGGTGATCGGAATGCACGAATTCCCGGCTTGACTACAGGTTTCTATCCAGAGGCCACAGCTCTACGCCCAGTATACACATTTGCTTCTGTTCAGTCCTCACTGGAGGATCGCTACCTACGAGGTCAAACTATCACCACCCCATTTCACAGACAAGGAAATGCAAGCCCAGAGAGGTGCAGTCCTGTGGTCTAGGTCGCACAGCGGTTCCAGAGGAGCCGACACCTGGCAGACAGCCTTGGCCTCCCAGCGAGAAAGCCCTTGCAGCTGCTCTGTTCTGTTAGGTCTTTTTTTTTTGAGAGGGAGTCTCACTCTGTTACCCAGGCTGGAATACAGTGGCATGATCCCTGCTCACTGCAACCTCTGCCTCCCAGGTTCAGGTGATTTCCTGCCTCACTCTTCTGAGTAGCTGGTACTACAGGCTCCCACCACTATACCTGGCTAATGTTTGTATTCTTAAAATAGCGACAGTGTTTCCCCATTTTGGCCAGGCTGGTGTTGAACACCTGACCTGAAGGGATCCCATCTTGGTGTTGGGATTACAGGCGTGAGCCACTGCGCCTGTCCCATCCTGTTTGATCTTGCAACGCACTTGAAGGTCTGGTGCTGTTAGCCACCCTTAACAGACAGGGTGGACTAAGGCCTTAGGGGCTGGGTGACCACTCTGAGTTCCAGCCCTTCCAGACAGTAGGTGTCTGTATTGGGGTTCTCTGGAGAAGCAGAACCAAAAGAGCACATGTGTACATGTGTGTGCACATGTATGTGTGTGTACATGTGTGTGTGCGTGTGTGTGCATGCACGTGTGCACATGTGCATCTGTGCATGCATGCATATGCATGTGTGTGTGTTTATGTGCGTGTGTGTGCATGCGTGTGTGTGTGTGTGTGGCATTTATTTTAAGGAATTGGCGTAAGTGATTGTAGAGGCTGACAAGTTCACAGTCTGCAGGGTGGGCCGTGAGTCTGGCAACCTGGGGAAGCGTTCACGTTGCAGCTCAGGTCCGAAGCCGTCTGCTGGCAGAATTCCTTCCTGCTTGGGGAATATCAGTTTTTTGTTCTTTGTTTTCTGTTCAGCGAACTGGATGAAGCCCACATTCTGGAGGGTGGCCTGCTTTACTCAAAGCCCACCAATCAAAATGCTCTTCTCATCCCAAAAAACAGCCTCATGGAAACATCCAGAATAACGTTGATAAATATGTAGGCCCCATAGCCCAGCCAATTTGACACATAAAATTGACTATCACAACACCAGTAACTACTTGTTGGATGACCAAATAAACCTTCCTGGGGCCAGGCAAGGCCCGGTTCTGTTAGGGCAGATTCCTTGTTCGTGGGCATGAACCCAGCTCTGAAAAAGCTCCCTGTGGCCCGTGGCTAGCTCCTGCCCGGGGGCTGCCTCTTGCTGTGGCCTTCGTCCTGGGTTCCTAGTTGCTCCTGCTGGAGGAGATGAGTCCAGGATGGGGCCAGCTCGGCCCCCAGCCGCCGCTTCCGCACACAGCCGTGCCCAGCCCTGCAGGGCGTCTCCAGGTCCGGCCAGGAGGCTGGTGGCCTCTCCGGAAGCCTGCCAGCTTGGTCCTCACAGGCTCACGCTGCTGCCACCCCAGGCAACACCTCCCAGCACCTGTGAGGAAGGACGGAGCCTTTGTTTTTAGACACTGACCTGGAGCCTGCAGCTCGGCCTCTCTCGTACGTAACCTGCCGCCTGGGGAGGGTTCCGCGTCTTGCCGTGCTGACCCGAACTTGCCATCGCAGGGGACTGCTCAGGCCCAGGTCCTGTGGGCAGGTGGAGTCACGTGGGGGCTCGGCAGTCCGAGTCCGGCTGGACTCCCCACTCTGTGTGGCAGCCTGAGCCTCCCTGGGCCTCCGTTTCCTCAGCTGTAAAATGGAGAAAACACTACGACCCATTTCCAGGGCTGCTGTGGGGATCGAAGGGAAGGAGGCAGGAGCCGTCTGCTGCAGGCCTGGGGCATAGAGGGGTGTCCATGAACTAGACGCTGCCCCGGCCCTCAGTGTCCTTATCGGTGTGTCTGTGTAGGGACATTTATTTTAAGGAATCGGCTCAAGTCCCACCCTCCTCCCTGTCCCTGTTGTGGGTTTCCCTCAGGAGGAGGCTTTGGTGGGGAGGTGGCGGTCTGCACCGCCCATCTTCCTGCTACCTGTCACCTCCCTCCTGCTCCTCCAGGCAAGCTGGGGATGGAGGAGCCCTAGTCCCGATCTCCCATGGGTGGTAGGAAGCCAGGCATTCACATAGAGCAGGAGCTGCCCGGCCCAGCCAGAGTGCGGCCTTTGGCAGAATTGTTCAAGTCCTGCTCTGCCCTCTGTGACCGAACAGGAAGTTCGGCTTCTTTGGGCATCAGACTCCTCCTCTGTAAAATGAGGGTGGTGAGAGCAGTGCCTCCAGGACAGTGTTTAGAATGAAACATGAGATTTTGGGTGCTGTGGTTTGAATGTCTGTGCCCTCTGAAATACAAGTTGAAAGGTAATCCCCAATGCAGCCAGGTTAAAGGCCCCAAGGTGGGCCTTTAAGAGGTGATTGGGTCAGGCTGGATGTGATGGCTCACTCCTGTAATCCCAGCACTTTGGGAGGCTAAGTCAGGTGGATCACTTAAGGTCGGGAGTTCAAGACCGGCCTGACCAACATGGAAAAAACCTGTCTTTGTTAAAAATACAAAATTAGCCAAGCGTGATGGCACATGCCTGTAATCCCAGCTACTTGGGAGGCTGAGGCAGGAGCATCACTGGAATCCGGGAGGCGGAGGTTGCAGTGAGCTGAGTTGGTGCCATTGCACTCTAGCCTGGGTGACAAGAGTGAAACTCTATCTCAAAAAAAAAAAAAAAAAAAAAAAAAAAAAAGGTGGGTCATGAGGACCATGCCATTCCTGTGTTAATGGGTTTATGGAGGAATGAGTTCTCATGAACGCTGGGCTGGGGCTTCATTAGAAACACCTGAGCTCACACTCAGCCCCTGCGCCAGGGGATGCTCTGTGTCACCTCTGGGCACCACAGAGGGCTCCCACCAGCAAGAAGGCTCCCACCAACCTTGAACTTCTCAGACTCCGTAACTGTAAGAAATCCAATCCTTTGCTTTGTAAATTTCCCAGTTTCAGGTATTCTGTTGTAAGCCACAGAAAATGGACTAAGGCGGTGGGAAAGGGCTTATCCTAGAACCTGGCAGACAGTGAGGACTCTAAATAAAAATGTGCACCGAGGAGTTATCAAGAGCAGCCTGTCCATGAGGGGCCCCGGCCCTTCTTACAGTGGGCTATCTGCCTAGCACTTGCGTTAACTTCCTTATCAACATAAAATTAAGCTGGAATTAGGCCGGGCGCGGTGGCTCATGCCTGTAATCGCAGCCCTTTGGGAGGCCGAGGCGGATGGATCACCTGAGCTCCAGACTTCAAGAACAGCCTGGGCAACACGGTGAAACCCCGTCTACTAAAAATACAAAAATTAGGCAGGCGTGGTGGCAGGTGCCTGTAGTCCCAGCTACTCGGGAGGCTGACGTGAGAATCGCTTGCGGTGGAGGTTGCAGTGTGCTGAGATCATGACACTGCACCCCAGCCTGGGTGACACAGCAAGACTTTGTCTCGAATAAATAAATAAGTGAAAATTAAAGTAATCATATTTTCTAGTTCAACGTGTGCATTTAGTATGTTCACAGAGCAGTTGCAGCCATTACCACTATTTAATTCCAGAACTTTTCATCATTGCACACGGAAACTCTGTCCCCATGAGCACTTCCTCCCTGTTCTCTCTTCCTGGCCACTTTTTTTTTTTTTTGACCTGTGCTGGCCATTTCCTGTGAGTGAAATCACACACGGTGTGGGTTTGTGTGTGTGGCTCCCTCCTCTTTGCATGCTGTTTTCAGGGCTCATCCATGTTGTAGTGTGTCTGCGCTTTGTTCCTTCTTGCGGGTGAATAGTATTCCATTGTATGGATGGACCACACCTGATCTGTTCATCCACTGAAGGACAGTGGGTTGCCTTCTTTCATTAAGTGCCCAAACATATTTCTACTAGTAGAGTTTTAATGGAAGTATGGCATACGTGTGAAAATTGCCCAAGTCATACCTGCACCATTAGCTGAATTTGCACAGGTGAACACAGCCATGGAACAGCACCCAGGCTGAGAAATAGAGCATTACCAGCCCCCAGAAGCCTCTTTCACGTCTCCTCCTAGACTGTCCACTTCCCGACAGTAACTATTAATCTGACCATTCATGAGCTTTATCTTCGAGATTAGGCTGGGCTCGGTAGCTCAGGCCTGTGATCCCAACACTTTGGGAGGCTGAGGCAGGCGGATCACTTGAGGTCAGGAGTTTGAGACCAGCCTGGCCAACACGGTGAAACCCTGTCTCTGTTAAAAATACAAAAGTTAGCCAGGGGTGGTGGTGTATGCCTGTAATCCTAGCTACTTGGGTGGCTAAGGCAGGAGAATTGCTTGAACCCAGGAGGCAGAGGATGCAGTGAGCCAAGTTCGAGCCTCTGCACTCCAGCCTGGGTGACAGAGTGAAATTTTATCTCAAAAAAAAAAAAAGATTTAAGGCTGAGATTTACATAAGTGAAATGAAACAGCATGTGCTTTCTGTGCACCTGGCTTCCTTCACCCACTGCCATATTCGTGCAAGTCACGCATACTGCTGTATGTTGTTTTAGTTCATCCATGTTCATTGCTGTATAATATTCCCTGGTATTCCATGGTACAAATAGACCAAATCCTTTTATTCACCTGTATAGGTTGCTCCCAGGTTAGGGCTGTCACCATTCGTGCTGCTGTGAATGTTCTCGTACTTGTCTCTGGGCAGACAAATGCACTCACACCTGTTTCGTCCTGGGAGTGGGGCCTTAAGTCATGGCTGTGCGTGGTCAGCTTTCGCTTTCACAGATGTTGCCAGTTCTACAAAGTCCTGTGATTCAAGACCCTCTAATTGTATTGGAGGGTTCCAGTTGTTCTGCATTCTTGCCTGCCAATAACTTTTTTTTTCTGTTTTATTGAAATACAATTCACATACCATACAATTCATCCATTTAAAGAACATAGGCCAAAGTGGTGAGTAGATTCATGAAGTTGTGCAGCCATCACCACAGACAGTTTTAGGACATTTTCGTCACTCCTGAACCCCTACCTGTGAACCCCCAATCCATCCATCCCCTCAGTGCTCGGGGTTTTCTGTGTCTACGATTTGGACATTTCATACACATTGAATCATATAATATTTGTCTTTGGGATTTGGCTGCTTTTACCCAACATGATGTTTTCAAGGTTCATCCACATTGTGGCATGTGTAAGGATCCATTCCTTTTCATGACTGAGTAATATTCCATCATATAGATAGACCACATTTTGTTTAACCATTTATCATGTGATGGGCATTTGGGTTGCTTCCGCCTTTTGGCTATTGTGAATAATGCTGCTATGAATATTCATGGGCAAGCTTTTATGTGGACACGTTTTCTGTTTCCTCGGGTAGGTATCCAGCAGAAGTGGGGGGTGTGAAACGTGATGACTCTAGGTTGAACTACTTGAGGAACTGCCAGATGGCTCTCCATGGCAGTTGCACTGTTTTAACATCCCCACCAGAGCTGTCTCTGTGCCCAAGAAAACATGCCGCTCCTCCACATAGTGCTGAGCTCGGGCAAACCTCGAAGGGCTTGGCATCTTTTTGCTGGGGGGCGGGAGGGGATGAGGTAGTGTGTGCTTCAATGATGGGGTCAGCATCTGGGCAGTGTCCAGGACACCGCTGGTGGTCTGGCATGAATGCTGTGGCCATGGCAGCGTGTCAAGGTGGCATCCTGCCCAGAGTCCACAGCGGGACCTGCAGCCCACATCCTCGGACCCCTCACTGTGAATTGTTACCTTCCCTTGTTGGCAGGAGTCTCTGGGGAAGAAGAATTGGTGCAAACTCCCCGTTCGGGGGAAGTCTCATCACTTCTAGGTTCGGGGGAAGTCTCATCATTTCTAGGGAATTGCAGAGGCTGCCCAGTGGGCAGTTCCAACCCCGTATGTGGCCAAAGCCCACTCCAGCCAGCTGGGGAAGGGGGACTCAGACAGCCCTTGGTCCTTAGTCCCTTGCAATCCAGAGAGTTCCCTTTGGAGTGGAGAAATCCCCCAGAACAAGAGGAGGGGTTCTGGGTCCTGCCTGCAGGCATACAGAAGCTCCTGGGGGCAGTGCCCCTTAGATAAACGTACAAAGGAGGCCACACAGCCAGCAGCAGTGACAGCTTGGTGCCCAACACTGACACTGAGGGCAGGATATTCCGTGTGGACGCATCAGCACAGTCTCCTGCCCAAAGAGGAGACCCTCAAAGGCAGCTGTCGCTGGCCTTCTGGTCTGAGCCCGCATTCCCTGCTCTAACAAGGCCTGGGAGTTTCAGAGCCTGCCCCTCGCTCCCCAGTGACCTTGGACAAGTCCCTTCCCATCCTGGGTCTCTTCATGCCCATCAACGGGGCTCAGGGTACACCTGGTGATGCCCAGAGTTCTCCCTGCCCTGAACTCTCTGGGGAAGCTGGGATGAAGCCAGCTGTTTTTGGGCAAAAATCCTCCAGGCTTATTTGCCAGTCAGTGGCTGTCCCTGAGGCCATGTGAGTCCATATTCCAGAGCTCAGGAACACTTAGTGGTGGAGGCCAGCCACCCTGGCCAGAGACCACCCCGTGTCCATGGAGCCGTTGGACCTCCCAGTGGTCAGGAGGAAGGAGGGGCAGCTGCTGGAAAATGCCAGGTGTCTTCATTGTGATCAACAGGAGGGTTTGCTCCCAGCACGCAGGCCGGTTCTCCTTCTCTCCTTTATTTGCTCAGCTTTGAGCTCACGGAGTGACACCAGGAGTTTGATAAGTATTTATTGAATGAATGAAATGATTCATTCACTTATTGGCTGAAGAAGATTGAAATCTTACAGTCAGAAGCTGTGTCCACAGAGGCAGCCCCAAAGCTTGTTTATTAAATGCGGGGTGTGGTGGCTGTGTCCTGCCCGCATGGTCTGGTGTGACCTCCATGGTGCCCTCAGGAGCAGGTGACAAGATAGTACCAGGTGCTCACAGCACCTGTGATGGCCTCACCCGGAAGCTGGGGAACGGGGTGGGAGAGATGGGCACCGTCATTACGTGAGGGTGACTCCTGCCCAGTGAGAGGCAAGGCTGTTGGGAACAGTGCTGGGTCGGGCAAGGGGCTGCCTTTTCCTCGTCTGAATTCACACCCGGCTTCATTTTTCTTCTGAGTCCCACTCTCGGGCCTGGACCAGGCCGTCTATTACCGGTGCTTTAAGCTGCTCTGTGAACCACAGAAGGACGGCCAAGCTTGGTGAGGCCTCTTCTGCCCTGGGGGACCGCTCTGCCCGTTCCGCCCTGTTGGGGAACAGGCAAGATTTTTTAAATGCAACCAGAGGTGGTGAGCAGATCAGAGCAGCCTCAGCAGAGGGAAGATGCATGAGGCCGGGGCCAGGGGACGTCCTGCAAGCCCAGATCCAGGTCGTTTGTTGGCCGAGACCCACCGTGGGGCTGTGCTGGGCCAGGAAAGACTCATGACTTCTCAAGGCCATTTTAATGCCTTCAGTTCTTTTTTGTTAGTTTTGGAAATGGAGTCTCGCTGTGTCGCCCAGGCTGGACGGCATGATCTCAGCTTCCTGCAGCCTCCGCCTTCCAGGTTCAAGCGATTCTCCTGCCTGAGCCTCCCGAGTAGCTGGGATTACAGGTGCCCACCAGCACACCAGGATCATTTTTTGGATTTTTAGTAGAGACGGGGTTTCACCATGTTGGCCAGTCTGGTTTTGAACTCCTAACCTCAAGTGATCCACCTGCCTCGGCCTCCCAATGTGCTAGGATCACAGGCACGAGCCACCGCGCCTGGCCAATACCTTCAGTTCTGTATTTGCGGAAGTTGCGTTCTGAGATCTCCCTCTCCAGCAGTTCCTACCTGACTCAACTACGATCCTCAAACGGCCTCCAGGCTTCTGGCTTCGCCCCCGGCCTCCTACTAGCAGTAATCACAACCCCACCAGGGCTCATGGACAGTGGACAGCGTGTGGGCAAGGCACAGGCCAGAGCACACACGAACTTCCCATGGAGGCCTGGAAATGAGATGCTTGGAAGCTATATTTTTCCAATAAGGAAGCAAGCTCAGAGAGGCTGAGTGTCTGTCTGAGGTCCCATAGGTGCAGGGGGTGGAGCCGGGACTGGACCCGAAGTCCTGTTCCAGAGCTCCACCCTCGATCCTGTTAAAGGTGCAGCCTCAGAGCATGGCCCCGTGGCCCAGCTTGGGGTCTCACCCACCCTCCTCTCCCCAGGAAGATGCCTCTGAGAAGCTGGACCCCCTGGTTCTCTGCAGTCTCTGCAGCACCTGCCCCCAACCTTCAGCCAGGACCTGCCAGGTTTTAGGACCTGTTAAAGGACGTTCACTCAGGTGAGAAACCTGCTGATAACTATGTGTGCCTAGGACCAAACGTCATTGTACACACAAATGTGCACTGCACAATTTTAGTCCATCCGTTGTCAGGAATGCAAGGATTTTGCCAACAGAGGGGAGACTGCATTGTGTTGAAAACTTTGGTTCAGAACCCAGGTTTTCACACTTTGGAAAACCGCATCCCCAGTGGCCAGGCCGAGTAAGGTAGGTGAGTGCTCCAGGTGCCACACTGGGGCTGGGTGCCAGCGTTTACTGTGGGCCACCGTGGCAAGCAGATGACAGCCCAGTTCTCTCTTCGCCAGGGAAGTGTGGAAAACCTGTTATGTTACATTTATGTTTATTGCTTTCTGATCAGCTGCATATTACAGTTGGGGCATTATATGGAGTCGAAGAAGGTGTTTTGTAGGTTTCCATGCACTTCATTTCAGGATGACAATGGACATGTGAAATTACTTGCTGTAAAGAAGGAAGTTGGTCTGTGGGGTTGAGCGCGACCAGCTGAGCAGATGCAGCCTTGGGGCGACCTGAACACTTTTTAAATCGTTTCTAACTATGCCACTTGCTCTCTCTCTCTCTTTCTTCTTTTTTTCTCCAAAAACATCTTTATTGAGGTATAATTAATATACTGAAATCTGGCCAGGTGCAGTGACTTACGCCTGTAATCCTAGCACTCTGGGAGGCCAAGGCGGGTAGATCACTTGAGATCAGGAGTTTGAGAACAGCCTGGCCAACATGGCAAAACCCTGTCTCTACAAAAAATAAAAAAATTAGCTGGGCGTGATGGCACACACTATGATCCTAGCTACTCAGGAGGCTGAGGCATGACAATTGCTTGAACCTGGGAAGCGGAGGTTGCAGTGAGCCAAGGTCATGCCACTGCACTCCATCCTGGGACACAGAGCAAGACTCTAGCTTAAAAAAAAATCTGCACTTATTTAATGCATAATTTGAAGAGTTTGGACATAGGCAAACAGCCCTGAAACCAACGCCAGGATCAGGAAAATCAACACACCCAGCACTTCCAAAGCACTCCCCATGTCCCCTTGATTGTGGTAAGAACACAGTTCGAGATTTGCCCTCAAACAAAGCTTTTTGGTTTTTTTTTTTGAGATGGAGTCTTGCTCTGTTGCCCAGGCTGGAGTGCAGTGGCGTGATCTCTGCTCATTGCAACCTCCACCTCCTGGGTTCAATTGATTCTCCTGCTTTAGCCTCCTGAGTAGCTAGGATTACAGGTGCTCACCACCACACCTGGCTGATTTTTGTATTTTTAGTGGAGACGGGGTTTCACCATGTTGGCCAGGCTGGTCTTGAACTCCTGACCTCAGGTGATCCACCCACCTCAGCCTCCCAAAGTGCTGGGATTACAGATGTGAGCCACTGTGCCCGACCTATTTTTTTATTTTTATTTTATTGTATTTTATTTTGAGGCAGTGTCTCACTCTCACCCAGGCTGGAGTACAGTAGTGCATTCATAGCTCACTGTAGCCTCAAACTCCCAGGCTCAAGCGATCCTCCCTCCTCAGTCTCCCAAGTAGCTGGGACTACGGGTATGTGCCACTACAGTGGGCTGATTTTTATTTTTTTTGTAGAGATGGCGTCTCACTATGTTGCCCAGGCTTATCTTGAATTCCTGGCCTCAAGCGATCCTCCCACCTCTGTGTGAGACACTGCACCCAGCTCCCTGATGTTTTTATGTAATTTCTTAATATTAGCATCCAAATATTGCCCATGCCATGCATCCTGTGGTTCTGTTGCTCGACTCTCCTTGGTCCCTTCCCGTTTCTCCAGCCTACCCCACCCCAAGACAGTGGGGACACCCACTTTCCCTGTGCAAAACGGCCTTCCTGTCTCCCATCTGTGCATCCAATCAAGATTTGAGGAGCACCTACCGTGTGCTGAGAACTGGGGCACATTCCTCAGAATGACCCTGGTCCCTGCCATGTGAACAGCAGAGTCTAGAAGAGGAGAGAGTAGAGACAAGCATTAGAAAAAGAGTGGCTGATGGCCACTGCTAAGAGGCGAGGAGCCTCCCCCTGCCTGCTCCCTCTTCCCTGTGCTGATCCCTTCCTCCTGCCCCCAGCGGGCCGCCTGGTTAATTACTGCTGCCTCCCAGCTTCTCCGACTCCCCAGCCTGAGGAAGGAGCCTCCCTGGTCCCCTTCCTGAATGATATTTACATGCCAGCCACACTGGGCTTCAGAAAGCAGGGTACTGTGACAATTTCCTTTTTATCGATGAGTCTCAAAGAAATCCATAACCTACTCAGAGTCACCCAGAACCTCTGAGGCGGGATTTGAACCCAGCAGGACCTCAGGGTCACGCTGTTTTGTCCCCTAGGGTTGAGAGAGCAGAATCCGGGGGGACACTGGAGTCCCTCTGAGCTTATGAGATGTATCAGGGGTTGGCAAACCACGTCCCTTGGGCCAAATGCCACTGCAGCCTGCTTTTGTGAATAAAGTTTTATTGGAACACAGCCACGCCTGTGCATTGACATATTACTCACGGCTGTTCTATTTCTCCAAAGCAGAGCCCAGGGGTTGCAACAGAGACCATCTGTGCAAAAGCCAAAAATCTTCACTCTCCAGCCCTTTACAGGAAGAGTTGGCCAAACTGTGCTATGTGCTTAGCAGGACAGAGAGAGAAACCCGTAGGAGCCTCTCTTCCCCCAACCTAAATTACTTAAGATTTAAATTTAAAGGCACTTTCATGTAGTGGCCTATTCTTGAACTGGCTCTGAAAAGGATTCCTTGTTCTGGAAGGCAGACGGCGTGAGACTGTAGAGGTGAGAATAAGAATCGTAAGGCCCATGTCTGAATTCTAAGGATATATTTCCCAATCTGTGTGCATTCCCTGCATGAACTATTTAATTTAAATTTTTAAAAAGAGGAAGAAAATAGCCATCTCCATGGTTTTTCCTTCTCCTTGCTCCAATTCCATAACAACAAACCCTCCAGCAAGCCTCAATTTATTCAAATTCCTGAGCCGGGTTTGGAGGGGCGGGAGGCAGAAATCCCGTCCCCCAGATCCGATCGTGCCATCACCAGAATGGGCTTGGTATTTTTTCCAGCGAGTGTCTTGGTTTGCATGAGGACAGACAATGGTGTCACGCCCACGCTGGGCGTGACGAGGGAGAGGAGTCTGTGGGGAGCTGAGGGACCCCCCAGTGCCTTGAAGCCTGAACTCACAGGGAGGCCTCAACGAGCCTCTCAGGAATCAGTCCTGGCAGGTGAGTGTTTGAAGTTCCCTGGGCTGCCGTAACAAACACCACAGCCAGGGGCTTAAGCTGCAGGAATCATTCTCACTCTGGAGGCCAGAAGGCTGCGATGAAGGTGTGGGTGAGGCTGGTTCCCTTCCAGGGCAGTGAGGGGGCACCTGGTCCAGGCTGTGCTTCCCCCCTGTGTTTCTTCGCGTCGTCTTACCTCAGGGCATATCTGTGTCCAAATTTCGCCTTTTTATGAAGATCCTGGTCATACTGGATTACAGTCCACCCTAATTACTTCATTTTAATTTATTATTTATGTCTTGAGATGTAGTCTCGCTCTGTCGTCCCGGCTGGAGTGCAGTGGTGCGATCTCGGCTCACCGCAGCCTCTGCCCCTCAGGTTCAAGCGATTCTCCTGCCTCAGCCTCCCGAGTAGCTGGGATTACAGGCATGCACCACCACGCCCAGCTAATTTTTGTATTTTTAATAGATACAGGGTTTCACTGTGTTGGCCAGGCTGGTCTCAAACTCCTGACCTCGTGATCTGCCTGCCTCTGCTTCCCAAAGTCCTGGGACCTATGACCTCATTTTAATGTGATCACCTCCCTATCACCAAATAAAGTCACATTCAGAGGTACAGGGGGTTATGACTTGGAGGAGTTCATATGATGGTTCCCCCCGTGTCAGGGAGTGCACAGGAGGCTGCTGGGGTGGATGACAGAGCTGGGTGCAGAAAGCTTTGGTGGGGTGACCCAGACCATGAGTGCAAGCAACAGTGTGGGCAATCCTGGCCCCCACCCTCATGGCCACAGGACCCCAACTCTTTCTCCAATCCCAGCCTTCTGGACTCGGTGTCACCAAGGGCATCTGTGGGGCAGGCAGCCTGGGAGGGGCGGGTGGACACAGTGATTCATGCTGCCTTCCCCAATACACAACGCGCCCTGGGAGGAATGGCTGTTGTTGCAGTTGAACCCCTGCAAGGAAGCCACTAGCATCTTGTATTCCTGGGTAAAAGCAGGCACCCTCTCCCTTTCATCCACTGGGGCGGTCTTGTGGCCTCCCAGCTGAATGAGGGGCTCACCCCTCCCACCTCTCAGTGAGGCACAGACTGCACCTGAACGATTCTGTCCTCCGCACCCTGGCACCAGCTACCCCTCCTCGGCGTTTAAAGTACTTTATAAATCATTTATCAAGAAACAGCACTGATCAGGCCAGGCATAGCGGCCCACACCTGTAATCCCAGTACTTTGGGAGGCCAAGGCTAGTGGATCACTTGAGCCCAGGAGTTTGAGACCAGCCCAGGCAACATAGAGAGACCTCATCTCTAAAAAATAAAGAATAATTAGCTGGAATTATAAATGTAAAATTTGCTCCCAGTGACTCGGGAGGCTGAGGCAGGCGGATGGCTTGAGCCGGGAGGTTTCAGTGAGCTGCGATTGCACCGCTGCCCTCCAGCCTGGGCAACAGGTAAGCCTTCGTCTCAACAATGAGCTCGGTGCAGTGGCTCGTGCCTGTGATCCCACCCTTTGGGAGGCTGAGGCAGGTGGATCACTAAAGGGCAAGAGTTTGACACCAGCCTGGCCCACATGGTGAAACCCCATCTACCAAAAATAGCCAGATGTGGTGACAGACACCTGTACTCACAGCTACTGGGGAGGCTGAGGCAGGAGAATTGCTTGAACCCCGGAGGCGGAGGTTGCAGTGAGCCGAGATCACACCACTGCACTCCAGCCTGGCGACAGAGCGAGACTCCATCTCAAAAATATATATAAAATAAATAAATAAGTACCTGAATAATACTAATCAGAATTTCTTTTCTTTTTCTTTTTTTTTTTGAGACGGAGTCTTGCTCTGTGGCCCAGCCCGGAGTGCAATGACGCGATCTCGGCTCACTGCGGCCTCTGCCTCCTGGGTTCAAGCAATTCTCCTGCCTCAGCCTCCTGAGTAGCTGGGATTACAGGCGTAAGCCACCGTGCCTGGTCAGAATTTCTTGTGCTCCACATTTCCCAGGCATTTTCCCCGAATGCCCTGAGAAGCCCTGTGAGTAAGGCCGTGCAGGGAGAATGCTCAGAGCTGGGAAGTCGTCTGTCCAAGGTCACACAGCTGAGACCTAAACGGGGTGCTGAGACCTGAACCCTGGATATCTGCAGGGTTGTCCCGTTGACATCCTTCAACCACATGTGCACAGAGCCAGCTGTCAGCAGGGCTGCTGCCTGGAGGGGGACGGCTCGCCTGGCATTTGCTTCAGAAAACTCAGGGGGAGGAAGAATGGGGGTGTGGAGGAGAGAAGATGGCTTCCAGGTGGAAGCTGGTGATGGGCCTCAGGTAGGCACCCCAGCTAGCACCCTAGGTGAGCACGTGGGGCTCATTATACTCTGCCTTCTTAGATAGGTGGGTATTTGTCATTTTCCACAATAAATGGGTTTTTTTCCCCAATGATCTTGAGGAAGTATATGAGATAGCCTTAAATATAAGGCCAAGTTTCCCTCCAGCCCCCAAACACATCCCTTACAACAGAGGGTGTGGTGGATGTGGTGTAGCTAACACAAGACTGGCCATGCAGACTTGCTTAAACCTGGGAGGCGGAGGATGCAGTGAGCTGAGATTGTGCCGTTGAACCCCAGCCTGGGCAACAAGAGGGAAGCTCTGTTTCAAAAAAAAAAAAAAAGGCTAGCCATCTATCAATCATTATGGAAGTTCAGTGGTGTGTACATGGGTGTTTTGTTGTTTTTATTGTTGTTTTGAGATGGAGTCTTCCTCTGTTGCCCAGGCTGGAGTACAAAGTGCAAACAACAGTGTGGACAATCCTGGCCCCCACCCTCATGGCCACAGGACCCCAACTCTTTCTCCAATCCCAGCCTTCTGGACTCGGCGTCACCAAGGGCATCTGCGGGGCAGGCAGCCTGGGAGGGGTGCAGTGACCTCAGCTCACTGCAACCTCCACCTCCCAGGTTCAAGTGATTCTCCTGTATCAGCCTCTCGAGTTGCTAGAATTACAGGCACACACCACCATGTTGGGCTAATTTTTGTATTTTTAGTAGAGACGGGGTTTCACCATCTTGGCCGGGCTGGTCTCGAACGCCTGGCCTCCAGTGATCCACCCACCTCAGGCTCCCAAAGTGCTGGAATTATAGGCATGAGCCACCATGCCTAGCTATGGGTGTTTATTATACTTTTACCCTACCCTTTTATGGGCTTGCAAATCTCCAAAATAAAAATGAAATAATAATAAGAACAAACTATATCAGTTTAAAAAGAAAGTTATCTAATCATTGAGTCTTTACAGGTTAGTCTTTTAATTATTTCACTTTGCACAGCCAAGTACTGTTTGGGAAGACACCTTGTTTTGAAACAACCTCAACTGAGAAACTCTTAGATGAGAAACTGAGGGAAGCAATAACAAAGGAGGCAAAAAAAAACAAACCCACAGATTCAGCCAGGGCCTCCCGAGTGCAGACGTTGCCTTTTAAACATGCCTTTAAAAAGAAACACTGGGCTGGGCACGGTGGCTCACGCCTGCAAGCCTAGCAGTTTGGGAGGCCGAGGCAGGAGGGTCACTTGAGCCCAGGTGTTTGAGACCAGCCTGAGCAAAGTAGCAAGACTTTGTCTCTACCAAAAACAAAAATAGCCGGGCATGGTGATGGGCGACGGTAGTCCTAGCTACTCGGGAGACTGAGGCGAGAGAATCACTCGAGCCCAGGAGATCGAGGCTGCAGGAAACCATGATTGCACCACTGCACTCCAGGCTGGGTGACAGAGTGAGACCCTATCTTGAAAAAAAAAAAAAAAAGAAAAGAAAAAAGAAACGTTGGTTGTGAGGATCGGAAC